>PVHX01004633.1:0-122917 GCA_004024805.1 Geosciurus inauris
CCTTCTGGGCTTTTAAAAAGCTAAATAAACCAAAATTGGACTCTAAGCAAAAACAGTGTTCAGGATAAGAAACCATCAAGGATGGGTAACATAAATTGACATCTTTAGTCAAATTTTTCCTATATTAAAATTGTTGCTTATACAAATATTTTATAAAATCTGCCAGGGCCTCCTCAGGCCGACAGTCCAAGCTGCAGATTACTGACAGTATCCAGATGATCTCTATAGCTCCTTTCTTGTCTAATTCCCACTTACAGACCTTGGATCCATTTCGTCTTGCGGCATCTGCTTTCATGCCATATCCCTAGATTCCTTCATTTTTCACTCCTTCACAGGCCTCTTGTGCCCACAGCCACCTTTCTCCAAGAACTGGGATCAGTTGGAGGCGAATGTGTGTGTGTGTGTGTGTGTACACGTGTGACTAGGTGGCAGCAGTGTTTTCAGCTGCCTTACATGCTTGGAACACACAACCAGGACTTCTAGAAGGGTCGTATACTTGTGGATGTCACATGTCTGAGACCTCCTCAACCAGACCTCTTGGCTTCTTTTTTCCCCCTCCCACCAAAGCATGACATCTGACTTTATTTTTTTAATATTTTAGTTGTAGGTGGACAGAATATCTTTTTTAGTTTTATGTGGTGCTGAGGATCAAACCCAGTGTCTCACGCGTGCGAGGCGAGCACGCTACCACTGCGCCGTAACCCCAGCCCCCCTGACTTTATTTTTATACCCAGATTCTAACTGTTTGCTATCTGCAGTGCATTTCTGTTTTCAATCCAGGGAAAATGCAAATCTCACTTTTAACAAACTTGAAGAAAAGGCACCTAATATCCTAGGGATACTTTCATTTCCATCCTAAAAAAAAAAATTCTATTGGAGTCTGAATAATGCTCCCCACTAAGATGTCCATGTTCCAATCCCCAGGATCTATTGACTATGTTATCCAATAAAGCAAAGGGGGATTTTGGATTAAGGATCATGAGATAGTAAGATTATTTGGGATTATTTGGATAAGCCCCATTTAATAGAAAGGTCGTTCTGATAAGGTGTGGGGGGAGATCAGAGATGGGCAGCCTGACTACGGAAGCAGAGCTGCAGAGCTGGAGTGGTGCCGCCACAAGCCCAGAAAGATGGCGGCCTCCTGGAGCTGGAAATGGGCAAGGAGTGCATTTTCCCTAGTGCCTCTACAGCAAAGGCAAGATCTACTGACAACCTTGATGTGAGCCCTGAGGACCCATTTCTTCCAAATTTTAACAGCTTTGTGCTATTTTAAGCCAGAGTTTGAGGAATGATTCTACAGTAGCAACAGGAAAACAATACAGGTGGCAACAGCAGTGATAGGCCTCTCCTCACAGGCTCATGATGAGATTTTACAGACTGTGTGGCTTTAATGAATAAATACACTGAAGCACAGAGTAGCCCCTCTGCATGAAGCTGCTTGGGATGGAATCCTGGTCCTGCTATTTACTGAGCACTTCATTGAAGAGTTATTTCACCATCCATGTCTCAGTTGTCTATAAAATGAGGGATGATAGAGAATACGGAGTCCTTAAAATAACATCTGGGACATGGTCAGCATAATTGTCAGCTATTACTGTTACAATCATGGAACTTAGAACCAGACCAGATTTCTCCTCTGCTTCAGCCCCCAAATGGCCTAAATGCCTGAGGCTAGCTCATACTTGGTCATGACTAAGCCATCTTCTTCTAACTCTGGGGTGCGTTCTGGGGTGCATGTTGGTAGAATGAAATTAGGTGTGACGGGGCATTTGCATCATAGAAATCAGCACACACTCCCTATCAAGCCTTTTTAGACTTTATCCCTGCCGCTCAGAGAGCTGGTTTACCAGTACACCACAGCCTTGGCCCACCTTTTCCCAACTTACATTTTCATCCCTCATTCCATTAACGGCAAGTCCCCACATCATCTCCCTGCCCCAAGGACACTTAACCACACACTTGGTCCCATCACTGTGCAAGCCCCACCTCCCTGTATGTGGCTGCCTCAAACCTACAGGGCCATTCATCTCTGGGATCCTTTGATCATAAATTTGGAGAAACAAGAGCAACACATATCCAACAGGGGAAAAAGAAAATGACTACCACTGTAGCAGGACTTTAAAGTGCTGATGTTCAGGACACAGTTAAACTTCTGATTTGGGGGATACAATTCTCCAAGGTCTTTCAGATTTTTACACTGATCTTGGGAGCATAGGCACTGACTGCCTTAGTTCCAGACTATCTTTTCAAGGATGTTAGCACAGTGAACAGTTGTGGATGATCGGGATTCTCCAGAGCAAAGATCAGGCAGACTCAATGCTCACTATAAAAGATAGGGTTTCCTAAGGATGAGTGCCTCTTGTAATGCAACCCACTACATGTGCAGGTATTGCCTGATCCTCTTCACAGAGAGGATCCTATAGGAAACAAACAGGGCTCAGTAAACAACTTCAAATGCTGATAATCAGGCGACTACTATTGCTATGGGTAATAAACTGTCCTTTGTTCCTGACCTCCCAGTTCCGTAACTCCTGCCAGGATCCATGAAACCGTGCTGGGCTAATTTATTAGCTTTTTTTTTTTTTTTTTTTTTTTGGTACTGGAGATTGAACTCAGGGGCACTCGATTTATTAACTTTTAAGAAGGGTAAAATCTCAGACCCTTGAAACTCATGTGTTACTTAAAGAATCCAGAGTTCTAAAAGAGGATAAAACCCAGGTGCCAAAACACTGTCAGATTATTCCACACACAGAAAAGACCCAGTGAACACTGTTATGTTGGAGAACACTTTAATAGCCTACAAATTGATTCAGTTTTATCACTGCAATACTTTGAATAATTTTATAGTAAAAGAAGACACATAGAGGAAAAATTTTCCCATACAGCAAAACTTTCATAACCATATGGAGATTTCCCACATCTGTCCAGTTTTGGCTCAGAACAAAAGATATCTAGTACATTTTACTCATTTTTTTGTTACTTTAAAGTTACTTCAAATACTAACTAGGAAATTAGGACTGATTCTTTGCGGGGGGGGATATTGGAGATTGAACAAGGTTGGGGGCACTCAACCACTGAGACATATCCCCAGCCTTTTTTTGTATTTTATTTAGAGACAGGGTCTCACTGAGTTGCTTAGGACCTTGATAAACTGCTGAGGCTGGATTTGACTTTGCCATCCTCCTGCCTCAGCCTCCCAAGCCACTGGGATTACAGGTATACACCACCATGCCCGGCTTACAACTGATTCTTGGCAAAAGAAAGTACAAAAATAATTTGGTTTCCTGGCAGACCGAATTTTAATAAGTATATCCCGCAACCACTATTTGGGATAGAGTCCCACACACTTTCTCTGCAAGGTACTAGCAACCTTGCAGCACACACTCACACGGGCATAGAAATGGCACACAAAAGCAGCCTTTAGTGGCGCTCAACAGACTGTGACTTCCAAACAATTCTCTCAAGTCCTCACAATCCTGCTTTTCATCTTGTGAGTGTGACTCAGGCCCCCAGAAACAAGGCAATAATAGCAGCTGAAGGTGATCGGAATGCCTTGGCTATTCTATCAGCCACTCTGCACTCAAAAGCAGAACCTCAGAGATTCTCAGCTGCAGGAGAGCACACTCAAATTTTAATAACCGAGAAGTGGAGAGTCCCGCCCATTGCCTCATGCAGGCAACAGCCTGGCTGGGAATGAATGACCTTCTACAGTAAGAGACAAAGCAGATGATCATCAGGAGGAGAAACAGTGACCGAAAGAGAGAATCCCTACATGACAGACCAAACTGGGTTATCAGGCTTTTTTAGATCACTCAGGTTGCTTTTGAATGACTCAAGCTAGCAGAAGGAAAAACAGAGAGAATCAAGAGATAGTGCAAAAAGTCTCAGGGCGAAATGACACAAGAGAAGAATGGAGGCTTGCTCCGGGGTCTGGGATCAGGCCTTCATCCTCCTTGTTTTATCTCCAGTCCAAGAACTGTCCAAGAAACTAGGAAAAGTTATTTTCTCTAACTTTCTTTTTTTTTGGTACTGGAGATTGAACTCAGGGGCACTTGACCACTGAGCCACATTCCCAGCCCTATTTTGTGTCTTATGTAGAGACAGGGTCTCACTAAGTTGCTAAGCTCCTCGCCGTTGCTGAGGCTGGCTTTGAACTCGAGATTCTCCTGTCTCAGTCTCTCTAAGTGCTGGGATTACAGGCTTGCGCCACCGTGCCCGGCTTTTCTCTAACTTTCAAAGCAAATTTATCCATCCTGTTTTCTTCCTATATGCCCATAAATACAACCCCATTACAGTTCTATTTGACTAATAATTTATATAACATTTAAAATACCAGATAGGCAAACATCTCTTCATGGCTTTCATGCAAGGGCCTGAGATGGAGACAGACAAAACTAATTCAAGATCCCTACCCAGTGCCCTTTCCAGACACATGGACAATCAGCGAAGTCCACCGCTAGGATTTCTAGGACATCTGGAAATTTCTTTATTGTACTTTTTCCACAGCATAAAATGTATCTGCAAATACATCTGAAACACCTCTATCAAGGCCACCTTACAAATTTCATTCAGAATATTAATCAAAGAGTTTTAAACTAATTATTCAATTTGCAAACAAATCCCTGCTAGTTCTGATAGTGATCCCAACACAATTTTCTTCACTCTACTTAACTCAAAAGTGGAGCAAAGGTGTGTCGGCAAGACCAACATTACTAAGCTGATGGAGCCAGGTTAAGATCTGGTGACTAGTTTCGTTCCCTATCAGCCTTGCCAAAGCCAAGCTGGATGGCTTGTCCAGAAGAGAGGTGCCCAGCCTCAGGGTTCACACCACAGCCCCACACATTCACGGTCTATCAGGAGGTTCTGTCTGGGACCAGGAACTGAGGAGTGCCATCTGGCCAAAGGAAATGGAAAAGACAATCCATAGTGCCATTCTGTGCTTCTCACCAGCCGTGGCTACCAGGGAGTCCAAACGTGGCCCACAGGCGGAGCCAGGCCCAGAGAAGAGTCTGCATTCACTTGTGCCAGCAATGCCACTGACCACTCTCCGCAGCCCACTCTCGGTGTGAGGACAGAACTCTGAAGAGTACAGAGGCCAGAGCCATGCCCCAGTCTGGCTGGCAGCAGTGAGACACCCAGCACTCCCGTCACAGGAGAAGAGGGCAAATGACAACCAGTACTTTTTTTTTTTTTTTAGCTTCTCACATTCAAATTATCCTCTTGCCTCAGCAGTATGACTTGGAGGGTAAATTTTGCCTTTTCAGGTGATCTTGAAATCTTGCCAGTGTGTGGTCCTCCTTCAGCCCTCGCCCCCCAGAAGCCAGCATGCTGAAATACGTGAGGCCATAGTGTCGAATCTCCACCAGCTCTATTCCCAGCTGCAATCTAGTTATGATCACACTAGCCTGACCAGCTGGAGTGACGTGTGAAGCCAGCGATTCCAAGCACACCCAAGGAGGCATCTGAGTCCAGTGCGATGGCCAAATCCCTCCTAAAAATGTGATTTGGTGAAGTTCTATCTATGAGGTATTTTTGTGTGTGTGGAAAACTGAAAGTGGACAGAAACAATGAAAAGAAAAAAAAAAAAAAAAATAGGCCAAAGCGGTGTACCTTATGTTGGTTTCTTCAAACATAATGTCTGTGCCGAGAAGTGGGTAAGAGCGAAACCTCTGAAGTGAATACAGTAACTCACCCTGAGACACTGACTGCCCAGCCGGCTTACAGATCTCACACACACACACACACACTCCCTGTTTCTAAGGAGTTCTCCCTCTGCATGTGGGCAGGACTTTCAAAAAGGCCATCGTTAAATTAGCTAAAACAGGCACCAGAAATGTCCCCACGTGGGATCCGGAAACTTGCCTCGCAGGAGCGACTCCAAAGTCACAGACTCTCAAGAGCTCCAAGAAAAACAGCATGAACAGGTAGGCAAAAGAGTCCTGGTGCCTGCACCAAGGTCTTCTCCCAAAGCATGCTTTACAGGGACACGGCAAACCTCTATAGGGGCCCCCAAAATCATGCCTTGCCTTAAGAGAATGAGGACTGGCAGGAGCACAGAATGCTGTTAGAGCCTGAGGAGGAGCCCTGGGCTCACGTGTCTGGAATCTTGGCTCTGGTTTCTAAGCAAATGCTTCCCAGGGCACAATGCACATATTAGAGCTTCCTTCTTGCCTTAATGCGATTAAAGTCTGCAGCCACTCTCAGAAGTACTGAAGCTGGAGTGGAAAGCAGCCTTAAATCATGTCTTGGGGTGCACGTGTATGAAGGCGTGGTCGAGTGAGGGTATTTTCCTCAAGGAGGGGAAGAGTTGAATGTCTTAGCCGCTGAGCTGTCACTTCAGGACATACTGGGAATGCGATCAGCATGAAGCTCTCCCCCTGAAATAGGAACTGTTGGCATGCACGAGCTGGAGTGGCTTCCTGAAGAGGGCGTGGCAATGGAGAAAAGCACTTGGAAAACACGCACACCAGACAGGTAGTGCAGCTCCTGGTTAAAGGAAAGGAAGCCCACACACGCAGGAACTCGCTCACCTGCCCTCCTCTTTCTCTACCCCAATTCTACCCCAGGGACCACCAGAGGTAAAAGGCAGATGTCTCCTTGTGCAGCCCTGGCCCCTCACCCCCACCAGGAGTTCTGGGAGTAACTCTGGCTAGAAGTGGTGCTGGTGGAGGGCTGCAGGCGAGGGGCCTTTCTCCAGCCTCTTGACATGGCAGGAGTGACAGAACAGGTGGTCCTCCAGTGGGTAGCAGCGGTGACCATCTTCATCATTGAGCTCCAGACCACAGTCCTGGGGGTTGGGGGGAGGCAAGAATAGAAGCAGAACAATACAGACAGCAAGACTGACATAAGGCCACAATCCCCCAAGTCAGCAGGGGGCACTGTTTCTGTACACCCCTCCCCAGCGAAAGCCTGTCCGATCTGGACGCCACTGGCTACATATCACTAGGGAGTGCCTGAAATGGGGCTGGCTGGAAAGAAGATGTCCTGCCAGAGCCAATGCACACCGATTTCCCAGGCTCAGGACAAAAAAGAGGATGGAAAAATACCTCACGGGGAACTTTTTATATAGACTACATGTTGAAATGATAACATTTTGGATGTACTAGTTGGAATAAAATAATTGATTCCAGGGCTGGTGATAGAGCTCAGTGGTAAGAGTGCTTGCCTAGCAAGCGTGAGGCCCTGGATTTGATCCCCAGTACTGCACCCCCCCCAAAAAAATCGATCCCATCTTTTTTTTTTTTAAATGTTTATTTTTTAGTTGTAGGTGGGCAGAATATCTTTATTTTTTATTTTTATGTGGTGCTGAGGATCGAACCCAGCGCCTCATGCATGCTAGGTGGGCCCGCTACCACTGCGCCATAACCCCAGCCCCCCCATTTCTTTCTTCAGACATTTTAAATAGGAAACTGGAAGTGGTACATCCAGCTTGAATTTGTGGTACTTATATCCCTACTGGACAGTGCTGGTCTGGGATGCACAGAGAGGATGGCTGAGCAAACATCTTCACTCTCTTCTCCCGGGACCTGGGGTACCATTGGCCGTGAGTCCCACCTATTCCTTCAGTTCTTCAGTATGTGTCACTACAATGTCACAAAATGAATCTAACATCCTGTGGGAATCCATTCAACTGTGGTGGAAATCCCACTGTCAGCCTTCCCGGGGGCTGGTGAGGGGCGATCTCTGGCTTCCCCGGCAATCCTTAGGCATGCTAGTAGCTCATTCAACCTGGCATGTGACATGGGGCAGGTGAGCCTCCACTGGCCTCCATACCCACTAGGTGGTATGCCTGTTTCCAAGAGGGATTTCTTCAGGATTTCCAGGGCTGCGCTTAGAAAGGAGATTCTGGCAGATGGAATGGCCTGTGTGCTGGAGGGGAGAGAGTCTCTTCCCCCAACCTGTCTGATGATCTGGTTCCCAAACAAAACCCGAAGCCCACACTCAACCCAACCCTCCTAGCTTTGCAGCACCAGGGAGAGCAGCTTGGATTTCAGGACTTGCCAGTTCTGGATGGGCAGAAAATGATCAAGACCTTCACACCCATGCACCTATATCTTCCCCACCTGCCCCCATATCAGCTCTAGAGTGCAGACCCTACCCATAATCTTGTGACCCTCTCAGGCCCCAGTGACCTAAGCAGCTTTCCTCTTCTGAGATGGGTTTGGGGGCCACGAGGGAGGGGCCTACCTCGCAGTGGTAACATTCCACGTGGTAGTCTCTGTCCATGGACACAACACGGATGGTCTCATCTGAGCCCTGGACCCAAACAAAAGCAAGACACGGAAGAAAGAAGCTAGGGGCCAAGTGGGTGCCATGGAGTAGGGAGAGAGTGTGTCCTGGGGTAACACATGGGAGGCCTTCTGAGAAGGATATAGATCAGCAGTGAATACTAATACTTGAAGGAAAAAGAATTAGCTGATGAGGGAGAAAACAGAAAGGACAATATTACCATCTGGAGTGCCGGAGTCAACAGAGAACAAAAAGGCCAACAGGGACATTTTTTTTAATGAATAAAAGAAAAGCTTTTCTGCTCATCTGCTAATCTAAGAATTAGCATCAAGTGGGAGAGTTTGACCTGGTTGTAGGGGTGAATAGGTATAAGAAGGGCATGGGGCTAGGAAAGCCAGCCCATGAGAAAGGGAGGCAACGCTATTTATCACAAAGTTGGGATTCTGAAAGGTATAAGGACAGGACACAGAATCTTGCGACTGACCCAAGGGGGATGACCCAAGGAGCATGTCTAAGAAACAACCTTACCTCCGGTGGAAGGATGGGAAGCCCACAGGCTGCACACTTGGGTGCCAACACCCTAGGGAGAAACAAAGAAGCAGAAACATGTCCTTGTGTTTTTCCTGGGAGGCAAGGCCCAGAATAAGGCTGGCACCAGGAGGCTGCATGGATGCCCTGGCTCCCCTGGCACATCCCCCCAGCCCTCACCTGAAGACTAGAGCCTGGTACACTCTGTGGAACACGCTTCAGTGTTGCTTTGGGATTGTTCCCAGCTATAACAGGACACCTGGATAAAGACTAACCTGGTTCTTTGCTCCCCTTGTAATGCCCAGTATAGCCCAGGCCAACCCAGGGTGGTAGAAACCAACCCTGACTTGGTACCTGACAAGGTTAGATAAAGCTGGAGCCACAGGACTTGGTGGCTTAGTGGGGTCCTCTTGAGACCAGGAAGGTGACTACGGGGTTTGTTGACATTGTTCTACTTTTTCACTAAAGATGATGTTTCAACCAGTTCCTATTCGCTGGCATCTACTGACTCCCTGGGGCCCATGCTATACCCTCAAAGCCATTAAGCCTTTGCTGACTCTGGACAAATGGTACAAGCAACTATAAACATGGTCATTTCCACCTTCTGCTGAGACCAGCATGGCCTATGTGTGTGGTTCCTGTCCGCTCCCTCCCTCCTTACTTGTGGTAATCTCGGACACAGTAGATCTTGTTCTCTGAGTCCACTGTGAAGGGCACCCCATCCAAACACTCGTTACAGATCACACAGCGGAAACAGCCAGGATGGTAGGACTTCCCCAAGGCCTGTAGGATCTGAGGGCACAAAGAAGGAGAGGCCAAGACTTAGTGGGATTCCAGGGAAGGAAGGGACAGTGAAAGAGAGAGAAGCACTCTGGGTAGAGGGGCTACATGTGCAGTTACTCAATGTGGAGAAGGCTCCCCACAGAGTGTCTGTTTAGATAAATGAATGGGAGTAGATCCACAAGAATCATTCTCCTGCACCCTTTCATGGTTGCTGAGCTGGGAGGGAATTAAGGGGACTCCTTTTCCATCCGTACCCACAGCATGAAACTCTTTCACAGCTCTTTCCTAGAAAGGTGTGCTGAGATAGGGCTGAGCCAATCCCAGGGCCAAAAGCCACCACAGAGAAGCAGGAAATGATACAAAGCTGAGGCACAGAAGGAAACCTCCCCAATTTGGGAAGCGGCAAGTACCTGAGAAAATAAAAGGTAATTCTACATGGAAATGGCAGTTTGGGAAAAAAACTTCCTAACTCTGGCTTCTTGGGTGCTCCTCATATGTGGCACAACTCTGCAGTATGGCAATCCAGAAGCCCCAGCTCAAGCCCTGGTTATCTCACATCCAAGTATAATAAGCAAAGCAAAGTGGCTCCCTGGTGGCTTCTGATTTTAAATGCAATGAAGAGAAATACCCACAAACCTCCTTCTTCTCAGCATCATTTGATCTGGATATGACACCTGGAACTGCTAAAGCCATCTTGAAATCAGGAAAGCAGGGTGGGTAAGGAAAGAACATCCTTGGAGAGATCAGCAAGTAGCTGAATTAACTCACTCTGGGACCACCTACCTTTAAACCTCACTGCTAAGTCAGTGGTTCTTTAAGTGTGGTCCCTGGACCTGCAGCTTTAGCATTACCTGGGAATTTGGTAAAAATGTCTATTCTTGAACCCCATCCTGGACTTCCTGAATCAGAAACTCTGGGGGTAAGTTGTGCATTTTAATAAGATGATTCTGACACATGCTAAGGTGTAAGAATCATTGGTTTGAGTTAAAATGAGTTTGTATTCTCCTATAATTTATAGTTGAAAGCATCTTCACTGACTTGATAGGAGATTTGTCTCTGCAATTACCTGGGCCACAAAACAGCAACAACAATCTACACAAGCAAGAGAGAATACAAACACCCATGTGCAGAGAATGTAGACAGCCATCTGTTCCTAGCAGTGGAAGACATGTAGGAAGCCTCACACAGGCCGAAGGAAGGAGATTGGGAGGGCTTAGTCAGGACATTGTGAGACCCTGGGAAAGACGTGCTATGTTCCAGCTCTTTGCACTGGAAGCAGATCATTCTACACTGCACATGCTCTAGCCAGAGTGGCAAGAGGAAGACTTTGTGCTCTCCGGGCTTGCCTCTGGAAGCTCAGGTTTCAAGCTTACTCATCCCCTCCTGGGTTTCACACCTCAGAGGCCCCTCTCAATCCTCAGTAAACTGCCAAAAAGGAAGAATAACTGCTGGGCTTCCAAAGTCCATTTGGCAATTTGGGCCTTGGAATGCATTTCCTCCCAGACTAATGCTGCCTTGGCAGAAAGAGATCCTTAAATTAACTGAACCCATGATGTGCTTAAAGCAAGATTGTAAAAAGATGTCATTTTTCTCCATCCTGGCTAGCTATAGTAATTCTGGTATGTGGGACTATGTCCTATTCCAGAATATACCCCTCTATTAACAAAGAGGGATATGAACACACAATTTACAAAAAAAGTTGGACAGCTGGAGCTCTGCTATTGAAACAAGAATGGTATCTGAAAAAATCTTTCAGTGCATTATTAAAATTCTTGGCAGCAGTCAAGGTCAAGGGTTCTGTCTTTAAAATCTGGGCATACTACCAGACAGATGTTCACCAAGAGCTTTTCAGTCTTCAAGAAGATCTGGGAGAGTACAGGTCCAACTTCCATTATCCCCATGGTAGAGAGCATTTCCCAAAATCAAGTGCTTGCCTTCCAAGATGCACAGGTTGATTCTTACATCAAAAAATGGAGGATATTCCCCTCCCCTGAATCAGGACTGGCCTGTGACTTTATTTGATCAACAGAATGAAGAAATAATGTCCTGAGATTTCTGAGTCTTGGACTTAACAGAACTGGCAGCTTCTATTTCCTCTCCTTGTATGAGGAAGCCTGAATCAGACAACAGAAAGCTCAGGGGCCACAGGGGAGTGGCCTAGAGGGTGAGAGGTCATCTCCAAGGTTCCAGTTCAAGTGTGCCACCAGATGAACAAAGCTAAGTGACCCCAGCCAATGTCATGGAGAGCAGAAGAATCACCCTGCTGAGCCCCAACTCAACTCCTGACCCACAGTGTAATGATAAATAATAAATCATTGTTGTTTTAAACTACTAAGTTTGGGGGTGGTTTATCACATAGCAATAGATAAATGATATAACATAAGGCTCAAAGAAGTCTTAGGACAACCAAAAGTAGGAACAGGAAATAATAATACTCATAAATTTGGACAATGTTGACCCCACATGCAGTGAGTTTGTCTGAAGAACTCTAAAAACAAGGACAAATCCTACAAAAGAAATGGAGCCCTACAGAGTCTGGCAGGCAACTGGGGAAAGTAGGGAGAAGGGTACATGGCTTGAGGAAATAGGTAGAGGGCCATGTTCCCCAGGGAAGCCCTGACTACTAGTGAGGACATGGCTAAGCAGGCTAAGTTCTGCTGCAATCTGTCAAAACTTGGATGGCCACAGGCATTCTTCATGAATAGCAAGGCTCTGTTCACTGTTGTTTTATAAACACCAGTAATATAACCAGCAGAATGAGTGTCTATGTCTGTCAAAGATGCACAAGAGAGTTCCCTCCAGCTTCATGCAAAAACAGACAAAAAAAAAAAGGAAAATACTCCAATTCCCATCAATTCTACAGGATGGGATTCTACCTCACAGCAAAAATAAAGGAAGGACCAAAAACACGTCTCTAAGTGAGGAAAGACAGATGCAAAAGCATCTGTGCTCTATGATGCTGCTTTTATGACAGGCCAGAACCAGCAAAATACGTTAGTGGAACTGGAAGCCAAACAAGTAGTTGCCTCTGTGGGAATAGGACCTCAAGTAGAAGATGGCAAGAGGGACTTTCTGGGGTTCAAACAATGTCATGGATCTTGATCTGAGTGGTGGTTATGTGGGCAGATACACATGTAAAAAATTCACGAGCAACACACAAAATTTGCACCCTTCACTCTTGAGTTATTTCTCAATAAAACAGTTAAAAAAAAAAAAAAGCAATGATTGGCAAAATGCTTTCCAACTAAAAGTATGTTATACCATCATTTCCTATGATCAGTAAATTAAACAAAATTCTTAAAGACAAATCTCCAATGGTGTTATGGTTTGGATGTGAGGTATTCCCCAAAAGTTCACTTGTGAGACAGTACCAGAAGGTTCAGAGGAGAAATGATTGGGTTGTAAGAGCCTTAACCCAATCAGTAATTAATCCCCTGATAGGGATTAACTGAGTGGTAACTGAAATGGTACAGTATGGCTGGAGGAGGTAGGAATTAGGGCGCAGCTTTGGATATATATTTGCATCTGGGAGAGTGGAGTTTCTCTCTCTGCTTCCAGATCACTATGATGTGAGCTGCTTCCCTCTGCCACCCTCTCCTGCCATGATGTTCAGCCTCACCTTGACCCCTGAGGAATGGAGCCAGCCTTCTATGGACTAAGACCTCTGAAACCATGAGCCCTCAAATAAACTTTTCCTCCTCTACAGATTCTTTAGTTACAGCACTGAAAAAGCTGACTAAAACAAATGGTGGAATATTCAATCCCTGTCTTCAGTAACTTCACAACCCAACTCTATATGGAAAAATTGTCTTTAGTGAAGAGATAGCCACTGAGGCCCAGGGCAACCTCAGAGAGCCAGCAGCTAAGCAAGGAATAGAACATATACAACCAGGGCTTTATTCTACTGCCTGAGAAGTTCATGACAGGCCCCTAAACGCATCTTAGTGACTTGAGCTGGGCAGAATACAGGGGAAAAAATAACCCTGTTTATCTGATTTTCTGCGCTCAACTTCAAGGTAGCTGAGATTTCTGCAGGAAAACCAGGCTGCATATGGCATGTAACTGAAATGCCATTGGATCAGGGAAATCATAGGGAAGCCAATGTCCAAACAGCACAATGGAGGAGAGAACAAGATCAGAACCAGAACTGTGCAGTCTGAATGATTAAAGATACAAATATCAACAAAAGCCAACAATGTGGGTTCCAGGCTGCATGTCACTGGGACTTCGTTTAATAAAACCAGCCATAGCCACAAATCAAAATAAGAGGCAGTGTGCTCAGTTATTAATTTATTTCTCCCCCAACCGCCTCCTCCTCCTCTAGCTATGAGCTTGTTCGGCTGATTCTACTCACCATGTCCATGATCAGATGTCCACAAAGAAAACACCTGTCAGCAGACTGCTGGAAGCCAGAGTACTGCAGAGGAAAAGGAAAAGAAAGGTAAACTGAGGCTAGGCAGATGAATCAGCCACCTTCCCACCAGGCCAGAGAATTAGACAGAATTTCTGAGAAAGATATGTCAGTCTGGGCAGGAATCTGTTATTTTTCCCGAGGACAACACAGCTATGCACTGAGTCACGTGCTATCCTCTGCCACAGAAGACACTACAAATACTAATGCCACCACCCTAACAGCAGCTGTGCTGGGCACCCACCATGTGCCAGGCTTTATGTAAAATGCTTAAATTCTTAAACGCAGAGGTTCTCAAAGAGGAGTTCCCTGGCATCACCTCAGGAACAAGGGCCACCCAGCACCTCCAGAAGATAGGTGGGGTCCCTCCCTCCAGCAGTGTGGCTTCCCAACAGAGCTGGGCACTGCAGAGAGAAACTGCCTCCTGTTGTCTGGGCCCATCCAGGCTCCTGCCCCCGTGCCTCTCCGGCCAGCCCAAGGAAGGGAAGCCGGGTGACATACTCACCAGGAAGTCTTCCTCACAAAACACTTTGCCATTGACAAAATAAAATGCTTTTCCTCTCAGCTTCCGGCCTAAGGAAAAAAAAATACAAACACAGGGTAAAAAGAGAAATGCTAATGTGCAATGAGAACGGACTAAAAAGAAAGGCAATATCTTGTTTTTTTAAAGCAGAAACAAACACACGTTTAACAAAAAAAGGAAATGCCAACTGCCAATTAGTTTCCAGCTACTAAAAGATGCTATGGCCCTCACCCTTCTGGCTGAGGCCAGAAGGAAGGGTCCCCCGGAAGCTGCTATTTGGCATGAAGCCCTGGGAACAGAGGGAATTATCCTATCCCCAACTTCTAGGACCTCCTCTCTGCTTAGAAAGAAGCCAGAAACCCTAGGTGACAGGGGTGCAGAGGCACACACTGGAGTAGGGTGCTGGTAACAGTGTCTTATGAAGCTGTCATTTTCCACCAGCATTTATGACAGCCACTTTGACATGTTCCCTAGGGGATGCTTGTGACAACCTGCCGGCAGTTCCACAAATTGGTTAACTTTATTTCTTCTGTTGCCTGAATTGTAGAAAACACACACTATTGGAAGGATTGTTTTGTGTTCTCTTGATCTCAATGTGGTGAGTGGGACTGGGAAACATTCAAAAGCACCCTAATGCCTTAGATGTGACTTCAGTTTCCCTGAGGCTAAAACACTGAGAAGACAAACATACTTGATCAACTCCTTTAATGGTGTGTAAAAAAACACAATGGTGTGGGGCACAGTGGTGCATGCCTGTAATCACAGCGACTCAGGAGGCTGAGGCAGGAGGATCCCCAATTCAAAGTCAGCCTCAGCAATTTAGCCAGGCCCTAAGCAACTTAGTGAGACCCTGTCTCAAAATAAAACATAAAAAAAGGGGGGCTAGGATGTGGCTCCGTGGTTAAGAAAGCCTGGGTTCAAGCCCTGGTACCAAAAAAGAAAAAGAAAGAAAGAAAACACAATGGTGCTACAGGCACATAGGGCCTTTATGGGGTCCCCAGAAGGCTCCTCAGCTGTGCTGGCAGGTCTGGATGCGTGTCTAGTACTAGGCTCATAAGCTGAATGAATTCTCAGCACTGAATGAAATCAAGCCCTTGGAGCCTGGTGGCTACAACATGAAAACAAAATCTCCAATGTCTAAATACTATCATCCATGACACACAGAAAAAGCCCTGGACAAACTGCCCTTACCTCGTGCTGCCCAGAACAGGCACAGCAGCACCAGGTAGATGGAGAAAGGATGTGAACAAAAGTTTGGTGGAGCTCAAGGAGGACCCTGGGAGCATCCACACAGAGGAAAAGCCATAACAGAGGAAATAAACTTCACTACAAAAGCAAACCCCTTCAGATGAATTATGACCCTGTACTTCCCCGATCCAGAAGGCCCTGCTCTTCCCCAGTCTGCACACCTTCTGTGCTGTTTCTCATCAGATCTAGGGTTGCCTCAACGTTTCCCAACCCCACTACTGGTTCCCAGAGCATTTTTTTTTTTTTGGTACTATGGATTGAACTCAGAGGTACTCAACCACTGAGTCACATCCCCAGCCCTATTTTGTGTTTTATGTAGAGACAAAATGACAAACGTATAAATGTCTGTGCGATCTGGGTGATAGGTAAATAAGGGTTATTTCCCTGTAGTTCTAAACACACACACACACACACACACACACACACACACACACCCTGTAGATAAAACATTACAAAGATGACATCCAACTAGAGAAGACATCTACACTCCATGACAGAAAAGGATTTCACCTTAATATGCAAATAACTCAGTGACTAGCCCTATATGAAAAATGGGCAAAGAATGGGAAAAAATAAACCACAAAGAATGTATAAAGACCAATAACTGGAAGGACATCTTCAGCTTTCTGCATGGTTTAAAAAGACAGAAAACTGAATGAAATAGGGGTGGAGTGTGGCTCAGTGGTAGGGCCTAGCCAGAGCACTTGCCTAGCATGCACGAGGCCTGGGTTCCATCTCCGGCACCACACATACACAAAAATAATTGTAATAGCATACTATACTTTCCTGTCAGACTAGCATAGGTAAACAGAACAGTAACACCCAATATTAATAATGATACAAGCAAATACTCTTGCCCCCTTTGGGGACAGCAGAAACTGGAACATATTTTTAGGGAGAGAAATTTGGCCATAAATATCAACAGAATTTAGAAAGTTCTGATTTTTTAATTTTACCCCCCAAAAAATTCTGCCTGAGGAATTTATCTTAGGGAAATTATCAGAGTTAGATTATTGAAAGGATATCCACTTCAATGTTTCTAATAGGTTACCAAAAATAAGCATCAATCAAATGCCCAACTTCTATCAAATAAATAGTGGCACATAAACATGTCAGACTATTATAAAATTAAAGATTTTTTTCAAAAAAAATTAAGTGACATAGAAAATATTTAAATACATTTAAACAGAGGATATAGTATGTATGTGTGCTATATAGTTATGGATTTACATACACACATGATCACAAAATTATATGAATGCTCTGATGTATATCAAATATATCTTTGAGTGTAAGAAAGTGACTTTCAGTCTTTTTTCCTGCAGTGACTATATATTACTTTTACAACCTGAAACAAATTCTAGTGGAATGGAGGAATGTGGGAAGGGGGAGGGAGTGTATGTAGGATGCTACAACTCTTTAGCTCTCTAAAGCTCTGCTCCTGTCCTTCCATCAAAGTTACAGGTACCCTCTCTTCTAGAGAGCTCCCATCTCCAGATTTTCACAAGTATTTCCTGACTCTGCTAAACTAGGGTAACAAGAGTCACTAACCACAGCTAAATGATTTCAGGTTCACCAAGAGAATCCCCTTGACAGCCAGCCATGAAATTAATTTTAATTATTTTACTTACTTAAACTTTTCTCTTTATAAAAGGCCTCCAGAGGACTCAAAGTTTTTGGAAATGAAAATAAGTACCAACTGAAGCATCTTTTCCAACTTGTGACCTCATCAAATACCTGGGTGAAGCCGGGCATAGTGGTGCACCCCTGTAATCCCAGCACTACGGAGGCTGGGGCAAGAAGAATTGCAGGTTTGAGGCCAGCCTGGGCAATTTAGCAAGACCATGACCCTGTCTCTGAATAAAAAAACAAAAAGGGCTAGGGATACAGCTCAGGGGTAAAGTGTCCTTGGGTTCAATCCACTAGCCCCTGACCAGCCAAGAAAGATAATTGGGTGAGAGCTGATCTGCTGCCCTCAGTCCCTACCCAGGAACAAAGTGACACGGACAGAAAAAGTCCACATAATCAGAAAGGTTGAAAGCTTCACAACCAGAAGGAAAAACAGGTCACACATTGTTGATTGCAGTTAAGGTCAAGGACTTCCCATAGAGATGAACCCTGTTCTGAAGAGGGGAGACAGTGGGGCTGCAGCTACAGATGGGGCCGCTAGAGAGAGCAAGGAGGACACCAGAAACTCTGCACTGGACTTTCCAGAGGAAGTTGAGCCTCCTCATCCAATGTGAGAGGGAGCCCGGCTGCTTCCAGGAACCGGGACTAGGAAGTTCTAAGGAATCTGAGCTGGAAATCATTTTGTTGTTGTTGTTTTAATAAGGGGAAGATGACTTCTATTCCAAAAAAATCACCGAGGAAGATCATTCAACATGCAAAGACCTGAGTCCTCTAGTGTGCTCACACACACGGACTATCAGGCTTTTTCACCGACCAGGTCAACTTTAAGCGCTTGGAATTGCCATCACTGCATATTCTAAACTACTGATGGGAGCATAAGGTGATCAACTCTCCTTGGAAGGGAAAACTCTAAAATGTTTATCTCTGACTCGGTGGGGCTGTCTGGGACTCAACTTTGGAAAGGAATAAGAAATATGAATAATTGGGGGGGGGTACGGGGAATTGAACTCAGGGGTGCTCGACCACTGAGCCACATCCCCAGCCCTATTTTGTGTTTTATGTAGAGACAGGGTCTCACTGAGTTGCTTAGCACCTCACCGTTGCTGAGGCTGGCTTTGAACTTGTGATTCTCCTGTCTCATCCTCCCAAAGTGCTGGGATTAAGGCGTGGGTCACCGTGCCTGGCAGAAATATGAACAAATATTTACTTATATCTACACTGGTAGCCTTAGAGGAATGATTACATAAAACAGAGTACCTCTAAATGATGAAATGTTACAGAGTCATTTAAAATACTATTGAAACTGGATGTGGTAGCGCTCACCTGTAATCCTAGCAGCTTGGGAGGCTGAGGCAAGAGGATCCCAAGTTCAATGCCAGCCTCAGCAACTTGGCAAGGCCCTATGCAACTCAGTGAGACCCTGACTCAAAATAAAACATAAAAAGGGCTGGCTCAGTGTTTAAGTGCCACTGGGTTCTATCCCTGGTACAAAATAAATAAAATAAAATAAAAATAAATAAAATACCATTTTAAACAGTGTTTTAATGGTACTAGAAAATGGCACACTACAGAATGATACTCAAGATACATCAGTACATGAAAAAGCCAAGTGTATTTGTAGTATAATTCCATTTCATAATTAACACATGTCCTCATTGATATGTAAGAGGAAAAAAATGAATAGTGGTTAGCACTGGCAGAAATATAACAGGGAAATTTCACTTACAACTTTACATACTTCCATATTTAAAATGTTCATTCTGGTATTAGGTAAACTTACAGATTGTATTAGAAATTGTACTTTTTTACTTTATACATTTTTATGTGGTTTTATATTTTTTTACAATTATATATAACACAAAAACACCTTTAATTAATAAAAACTCTTAGGTTACAATGTGAAAAGGAAATAAAAGACTTAGGAACTATGTATCTCAACTGTGCAAAGAAGGAACCTGCCCCCAAGTGACAGTGCCTCCTGCAGACATGTGAGGCACCTGCATGAAGGAAAGGGTGGTTGGTTTGCTAGTTATTTGCATCTGTTTTCCTAAATGTTTCCCAAACTCTTAACAATGAATGAGTATTGCTTTGATTGTCATTCTAAAAACTCCCCAGATGGTCAGTCAAATCCTCTTGCTGCTGGAGCTAAATCCTGTGTCCAGACACCAGAGGCCACAGAGGGGCTTACAGGCTATCTGATTTTCCCTTATTCCAAAATTAAAAATCAAGCTCCCACCCACTGACTAACCCAAGAGAGGGTGGGGCTGAGTCTGCACTAAAGAACTCAAATTTCGGTTTTCATTTTAGTATTGAGCGACTACCTGAATTTAGAAACTGGACACCACATTCAAAGTTATTTGTTGGTACTTTGTCAAGGCGGGAGTGGGGTAACACCTGTTGACTGTGCTCTTGCTCCAGGTACTCTGTTTGGAGCTTCCTATATTTTATAAAATGACTGAAAAACCCACTGCACCTGTTACAGCAGCATTAGCCCCCACCCTGCCCCACCTCCAGCCCCTGTACTGCCACATGCCTTCTACAAAGCCATTTCCTCCTCAAGTCACTACCTACTCCAGGTTTCAAAGAGCATAGGGGATTCACCCAAAGAGTGAGATGGAAATAAGATATGCCATGTGTGAGTATCATGGAGCAGGACAAGGATGCCTGGACTGGCTATTCTTTGAAATCATTCCCCAAACCACTCCCAACTTTCGGGGTTTTCTTTTCTCCTCATGAAAATACGGTGTTTTCTTTTTTCAGGACCCAACCCAGGGCCTCACACCTGCTGGGCAAGCACTCTACTACTGAGCTACACCCCTGGCCCATAATAGGATACTTAAGAGTTAAATGTCTTTGTTTCCTAAGTAAGGAAATCGAGGCTCACCCAAGTGGTGGGTGGGCAGGCTGGGAACTCAGGTCTGAGACTCTGAAGCCCACGCTTGATAAACTGCACCACGGGGCCACACAGCATGATGTCATGCTCATTGAACACACACCTATATGCAGAATCCTGCCCCTCTCTTTCTACCAGAGAATGGAGAAGGGAATGTTCATTATTTAAGAAGTTTTTATGTACTGAGCCCTTTACTTACATCATATCACACTTAAGCACCATGTATGAGTCTGTAAAAATTCCTTGTAAGGACACACATTTGGATATAATCTGATTGGTGACTGGCTCCCATCTTCTACCTGGAAATAGACTAAAATCTATATTTTTTTTTGAAGAAAGGGCACACTGAAGGGTCAGGCCAGGAAGGGATCAGCAAGCAATCTAGCCTTAAGAAGCATGAAAGAAAAACAGGGCTGGGGATGTGGCTGAGTGGTTGAGCATCCTTGGAGGGAGGGAGGGAAGAAGGGAGGAAGGAAGGGAGGAAGGAAGGGAGAAAGGGAGGGAGGGAGGGAGGGAAGAGGAAGCAGGGGAGGAAGAGAGGGAAGAAAGGAGGAAGGTAGGGAGGGAGGGAAGGAGGGAGGGAGAAAGACAAGACAGAACTAAATCCAGGCTAAATCACTCCAGATCTGGCCAATGAAACAGATACCAACTAGCCTGGAAATTCCTGGCATCACTGCCACTTGTCCTGAAAGCTCCAGTCAAGGACAGGATCCAGAATCTTCCTCATTAACATCTAAGCTAAAGCACCCAACCACCACTAGGTGGCACCAAATCATAGCCAGAACCAAAAGTGACTGGGGCTGCACAACCCAGAGAACTCACAAGTTGAGGTGGGGCTTGGCCAGCTCATCAATCTTCTGATAATGTGCCTCTCCGCACTGTAGCATCTGAACCTTACTTACTGTATTATGGTGGTGCTTTACTGAATCCTCATTTTGCCAAAGGGGAAGCAAAAACAGGTCAGCTAAACTTACCCACATAGCTAAAACTAAGAAGAGTTGAGATTCGAACCCAGGTCCTTGAAGGGCAATGCCAACACTCTTTCCACCATACTACACAGCCACTCTTATGTGTTCCAAGAAGAATCTCCCTCATACTGAGGGGAATGTCTTGGTCAGTTTGGGGTGCTGGGACAAAATCCCATAAAGTAGACAGCTTGAACAACAAACATCTATTGTCACAGTTCAGAAGTAGGAAGATCAGAGTGTCTGTCAGCAGGGTCAGGCTCGTGGTGAAGGCCTTCCTGGTTTCCAAATGGCTGTCATCTTGTTCTGTCCTTATGTAATACAAAAAAAGCTACCTACCTCTCCAGCCTCTTCTAAGAGAACCAATTATGGTGCTCTTCACATCCCTCAGGCCACGACACCAAATACCAATACCATCACATTGGGATTAGGGTTTCAACGTATGGATCTTGGGGGTCACACACTTGAGTCCATTGCAAGGGAAGAGGGCAGATTTCTTGGTGTCCCCAATCAAACCTCATCTCCACTCTGCTTCCTCATCCAGGGACGAACTTCCCTGATTCCCTTCTGATGGCAGCCCATACTTAAGAGACATGCACCAAGGAGCTAACTATGGCTATGGCACAGCTGATACAGACAGACTGGAATGGTCCAGGGGCCAAAAAATTTCAGACCTGTGATTCTCAAACCTTAGCATTCCTTTTTATTTATTTATTTATTTATTGTGGTACTGGGGATTGAACTCAGGCGCACCTGACCACTGAGCCATATCCCCAGCCATATTTTGTGTTTTATTTAGAGACAGGGTCTTACTGAGTTGCTTAGCGCCTCGCCCTTGCTGAGGCTGGCTTTGAACTCACGATTCTCCTGTCTCAGCCTCCCTAAGTGCTGGGATTACAGGCGTGCGCCACTGCACCCAGCCCTTAGCATTCTTTAAAACTACCCGGTATATCTATTACAACATACACTGCTGGGCCCTGTTCCCAGAGTTCCTAATTTTAGTAGGTTTGACGAGGGGTCTAAAAGTTTGCATAGCTAGTAAGTTCACAGGTAATGCTGATGGGGCTGGTCCAGCACTGTCCACCCTGGGGACCACTGAGTTAGATTATACTTCAGGCCTGTCTCAGAACCATTTTCACTTGATACAATTCACCTTGGTCAAATCAAAGTTCTAAGACCTAGACCATGCCTAGATAATTACCTTCCAACATAGAAATGTTGGAACTGTCAGAGTTAGATTTTTTAAATTCTAGGTTCAGAATCATCCTGCTTCCAGAAGAGGAATTCCCCCCTCCAGGGAAAAGCCGGTGAAAGGCACACTAAGCACATAGCAAATAACTAGTCTTTCCTGAGTTTGTATTACAGCAGTCAAAGATGTCCTTTTCCTATTATAACATGGTTTATGAAATATTAACTGGTAAGTGTACAGAGAATCTACTACAAAAAGACACTTTCCATAGATGCAGTGAATGAATATTTTATATTTGCCTTCAGGGAACTTTCAATTGAAAAGAGAAAAAAAGCATCTGATAAAGCCAGTGTAGATGAACGAGGGAAACAGCGAGGGCAGCACAGAGAAGCCAGGCATTTAATGTGACAAGTAAAACTGAATTTGCAGTCATACTCACTATTTCCCCTTCCTTCTAGAAAGAGAAATGAGTTGTAAGTTCACCACAAATTTCAGTTCCCAAATAACCTCTCTGACAAGTAAAAACATAAGGTTTCCCCAAATATGAGCAGAGTTCCTGAGAAAAGGAAGTAAAACTTAGCACAACACCATCGTTTACATTGATTTTTATTGTCCTGTCACAATTAATAACTTCAACCTGTGTTACCTATGGTGGTTGCCAGTCACACGTGGCTATTTGAATGTAAGTTTAATTAAAAGTTCAGTTCCAGTTCTTGAATTAGTACATTTCATGTATTCAATGGCCACTTGGGTCTAGGACAACTCTAGAACACTTGCATCATAGCACAAAATTCTACCCCATCTACTCCTTCAAACAACTTTTTCCAGAGGAGGTTAACTCTTTTTGGGGAGCGGGTACTAGGGATTGAACTCAGGGGTACTCGATCACTGAGCCACATCCCCAGCCCTATTTTGTGTTTTATGTAGAGACAGGGTCTCACTGAGTTGCTTAGCGCCTCGCCGTTGCTGAGGCTGGCTTTGAACTCGCGATTCTCCTGTCTCAGCCTCCCTAAGTGCTGGGATTACAGGCGTGCACCACTGTGCCTGGCTGAGGTTAACTCTTAAAAGGTATTGCTAATAACAAAGCAATGGAAAGAAAGCAACTAAACTGCTTCAGCTCAAATGAAATGAATACCCAACCTGGATTTCGCAGGCTCACCTGATCTCAGTAAGCCAGGGGATACAGCAGAAAGGTGGAAAGTAGAAATGTACTCTGGCTTGGGGTCCAACCAGGCCTTTGCCTCTTCCCAGAAAGACCTTGGACTGTCACCTAACCCCTTCTGGTTCCTTGGCAGAAGGTGTCATGGCCAGGACAGAATTGGGGAATCACAGTGAGGAACCCAGCAGAACACCGGCTCATATGATCTGTCGTAAGTTACTATTGAGCCAGGCGCAGTAGCGCACACCTGTAATCCCAGCACCTAGGGAGGTTGAGACAGGAGAATCACAAGTTCAAAGCCAGCCTCAGCAATGGCGAGGCGCTAAGCAACTCAGTGAGACCCTGTCTCTACATAAAACACAAAATAGGGCCGGGGATGTGGTTCAGTGGTCGAGTGCCCCTGAGTTCAATCTCCAGTACCATAAATAAATAAGTAACTATTGCCCAGATCCATTTAATGACCTTCAGTTTCCTCAAATGAAAGCTACATGAGCTAAAAATCACAACCACTATCGTTTCTCCCTTTGTCTAAATCCTCCTCCCCGTCACTACTTTCTTTTCCATTTATTTGTGGTAAAGGGCCTGGTTTGGAGGTTGTTTTTAATTTCCATCTGTCAGATTTTATTTGCTTATAAAATACAGTAATATAGAAAAATGAAACACAAAATCCAAGCCTCAATTATAGTTATTATCTAATTCAACTGACACAAAGTCAGCAGGACAAAATGTTATAAAACTTCCTAAACATCCTCCACCTCTGTGCTCCTCTGCTGTGGTCTGGTCCGAGGACCATACTTTGAGTAGCCCTGCTCCACGCTTCGATTCTCTTCTCACTTGCCACTCCCAGGTTGTTTGGTTGGTTGGCTGATTGATTTGTCTTAACAGTTTCATAAATTCATTGTTTTTGTTTTTCATTCCTATTATTCTAGGCCATTATCATAGATCAGGGAGGAGAATGTAGCAGAGATAAAAACCCAGAGATGTGCCAAGGGTCTTCTCTGAGCATTCAGCAGAGTACTGACTGGCTCATGCATGTGGGGGAACTAATCAAGGTCAGGGATGCGCACCTGAAGGACGAGTGAGGACAGTGCCTGGTGTTTTTTCACAAGGGCTGGAGGCAGTGCCGATTCCCACCAGTGAGGAAATGTGAGCCCTAGCCGGAGCTCTGCTCCCAACTCATCTAACAAAACATGAAAGCAAGACTGGAAGAGGCCATTTCCAAACAACTTAACTACATCCTGGAACAACACAGCTCAGAAGATTTAAAGAACACAAAATATCCAGACTCAAGAAGGTAAAAGTTTCAACGTCTGCCATCCAAAGATCACCAGGCATACAGAGAGTAGGAAAACGTGCCCCATAGTCAAGAGAACAGACCTGGAACAGGAATTAGAAGGAACAGAGACGAGGAAATGATCGCTACTGTTATGTTATTGTTACTATATTCCATATGTCCAAACGTTAAATTACACATCAGTGAGCTATGGGACAACGTCAAGATGCTTCATCTAGGTGGTCAATGGAGTCCCTAAAGCAGAAGGGAAGGAGGATGTAGCAGAAAACTTTGAAAAGAAAATGTCAAAAAATATTTCAGCCGAGTGTAGTGGGACACACCTGTAATCCTCAGCAGCTCGGGAGGCTCGGGAGGCTGCGGCAGGAGGATCACATTCAAAGCCAGCCTCAGCAACAGCAAGGCACTAAGCAACTCAGTGAGACCCTGTCTCTAAATAAAATATAAAACAGTGTTGGGGATGTGGTTCAGTAGTTGAGTGTCCCTGAGTTCAATCCCCAGTACCTCCCCTCACCCAAAAAAAAAAACGCCTGTGTAGGTATAGCCTTTTTGGTATTGCGTTACAGGTAACTTTCCTCTCCCATATGCATTTTTTATAATATCAGTATACTGAATTTGTGATATTTAAAATGCCAAAAAAAAAAAAAAACTCTACTGATAATTTCTTACTAATAAATAAACTCTGATTAGAAAAGATTTAGGAATTAGATGCTTTATATATACAGTCCAACATCTACATGTGGCTATTTAAACCAATTAATTAAAAATGAAATAAAATGAAGAATTCAGCTCCTCAGTCACATTAGTCACATTTCTAATGCTCCAAAGCTACCTGTGGCCAGGGGCTGCTGTCATAGACAGTGCAAGTCTAGAGCTGAGAGGCCAGAGGGTTGGAAGTCCAAAGGAAAGCACAGGGGTGGGTAGTCAGGACAGCTGCAGAGCCATGGCAAGTTCCCAGCCTCAGTGTTGACCCCCGGGACGCTTATCCCACATGTGGGCAGTCCTCCATCTCTGTGGGTAGAGCCATGCACAGTAAAGGCTTAGAATGTAGACAGGACAATTGAGATGTAGGTCACCCCAAGTTACACTCTGATATACAGTTCAGATCCCCCCAAGCTTTCATGCAGCAAGATGTTGATATTATCCTGCTCTCTGGGATTTCACGGCCTCTGATGGGGCCTCTGGCCTGGGAAACCAAGTCTGGCCTCCACTCCAGGGCACCCCTGAGATGAACACTAGAAACTCTCTGAAAATCCACCGAGTCAGTTACTCGTCTGCACACTCCTGACCTGTTCGGCCCTCTGCCTGGCTCCAGCCTCTGGGGCTATCTCCTGACCTCTTCCTCGCCCACTGACTTCCTTGAGTGTCTGCCCACTCTTCCTTTCTCACATTCCTGATCTTCAGTTTTCCCTCAGACCCAGCTGACTCACTTAGCTCACACAGAAATACGGAATGTGATGAGAACCACTGAGACAATTCAGTGGCTCGGAAATTCAGAATCAAAGGCCTTAAAAGAGAGAGACCTCCCATCAGAGCCCTCAGTTCATTCTCTTCTCTGGGGCACCCCAGTACTGATACCACCCGCCCGTTCCAAGTCCAGAGGGTGGCTAAGCACTCAGTCTTTGTTGTCATAGAGGCCCGAGGCAAACCCAAGAAATCAAAGAGGAGTCCATGCTCGGCACCAGGTTCCTTCCTCTAGCACGCGCTCTTTCTAAGCAAAGATCATTTTAGTAGAGTGGTTTTGAGTGAGGGCTATGGATCTTGGGTTCAAGTGCTGACCACACTACTTAAGAGCAGTGTAACCAACAAGCAAATTAACTCTCCAACCCACTATCCGTAAAAGGATAAAGTAAAAGGTGGGCAAAAATAATGCTGATATGTCTGAATTGTGACAAGGACTCAGTGAGCGGCTGTGGGTGAAGGGCTTATGTGGCACTGGGCCCACAACTAGCTGGAAAGTTTACCTATACACATTGCGATGACTGCTGAAGCAGGCCAGCCATGATTAGTTGGTTGAAAGCTCAACCATGTCAGAAGGTGTGAGCATTTCCAGAGGCAGGGCTGACGAGGTCATTTACAGAGTCTGTGGAACAGGCAGGTAAAGGATTCCAGAGGAAGTATTGAAACTTTGTAAGAAAAACAAAATGGCAGCCGGGCGCGGTGGCTCAAGCCTGTAATCCCAGCACTTAGGGAGGCTGAGACAGGAGAATCGCGAGTTCAAAGCCAGCCTCAGCAATGGCGAGGCGCTAAGCAACTCAGTGAGACCCTGTCTCTACATAAAACACAAAATAGGGCTGGGGACCTGGCTCAGAGGTCAAGTGCCCCTGAGTTCAATCCCTGGTACCAAACCAAAAAAAAAAAAAAACAAAATGGCGACCAGAGCTTTCTTGTAAGTGAGTGGTGAACTTACTGCTGGGTCCAAGTATGCCTTCATTCACTGAAAACCTTTGACCCACGAGGCTAGGCTTAGTTCTACTGTCCTATTTACCTCAGCTGATAACAAGGAGTTCTATGAGCATTCTATGCAGGTTTTTCCTAACTCGGACAGGCTTTCCCCTGGTGCAGTATGAGTGATGGATTCCAGGACTGCAGTCATTCACCATCTTTAGGGGGCGTGGCATTTGGTTTTCGGAAGGTGAGATGAGCAATGGCATGTGTTCTCAGGGTGGTAAGGCTGGCAGATCACAGCGTCCTCTCGTCCAATATAAACACTAGGCCACTCCACCGAAATCAACCTGTTCTATCCCAGCACTGTCTCCTGAGTGGACCTGGTCCAGCCCTCTGCGGCTCTCCTCATTCCTAGGAGCCTCAAGACCAGCTGCCTCCCAAACTCCCACCCCTAACACCCGAACACCCCAAGTTCCACGGGCTCCTGGAGGGAGAGTATGTGAACTGAGTGGCTCTGACATTTCTAATTCTTTCAGTTGAAAATGAATAGACATTGTGAACACAACACGACCAACAGGTTTCCCCTTCACTCTGGCATGGAATTTGGTTGTTACAAAATGAACAAAATCTTATTTGTTTTGGACCTAAAACTGCCTGGGGGGGGGGGGGAGAACGCAGGGCCTCTTCTTTCTCCCTAACAGTCTTTTCTAGAAGGTGCCCAGGAGAATTCCACTTGACCCCTCAAGTCAGCACACTCTTCCTTCGCATTCCACCTCTCTGGAGCTCCAGGCGCCAGCTTCTCCTTAGACAGGCCACTCCACACACAAGCATGTGCGGCCACTTACCCTCTCCAGGGTGTGCCCATGGTCCTGGACAGCAACCAGCCAGGGGCAGGGCCACCTGAGGTGGGCACGGCCTGAGGGGAAGACGGGAGACCTCAGCACACGTTTCCATGGCAACCACACTCAAGGCCCAAGAAGTAAGAAGAAAACTTCAGCAAACCACCCAGGCGCCCACGCATTGCTCCCTGAATGAGTACTTCTGGGAAGGAAACAATTCAGGGAGGGGGCGGACGCACAAAGACACTCGCACTACGTGTAATTATGCAGAAACCTGAAACAGGCTAAAGGCCATAAGGCCCTGTATAGCTCGGTGGACAGCCATGTACCTGGTGACATATTACTATAAATATTACTAAAATATTTAATATGATTAAAATATTAAATATTACTATACATTTAATGCTAAGTCAGAAAGGATACCGTGTTTCTATACTATTATCACAACTCTAAAAAGTGTGGATACGTTTGGACAAAAATGGGTAGGGAAAACTGGAGAGAAAGCCTCTCTGCTACAACGCTAACATGACCGGTTTCTGCCTTTAAATTTTCCTTTGTGGTTTTCGTGTGGTTTGCACAGCTCAAAGTGAATCAAACACCTCCGCCTCTCGTCAGAGGATGGGGAAATGTGCGCATCTGTGCAGCGAACCCGCCTCGGTGCCCAGGACAACCTATACATACCCATATAGGCGAAGGCTTGCCGAGTCCCGGTGGAACGCCACCGAGCCTTGCGGGACACAAGATGTGAGCAGGAGCCTTCCATTAGCCTCCCATCTCTAGTTAGGGAGGGGGCTTTCTGCCCTCCCCTCAGGACAGAGCTGCGGGCTCTGAGGATACTTAGCTACAGCCTACAGTGTTTCTCAGCACCCTACAACCTGCGCCGTAGTCACCCAGCCTCTCCGGTTTGTATCATTCCTTCAGTGTCTGGGACAAGGACCCAGGATGCTGGCACTTTGGGCCTATTCTTTGTGTAGGCTAGGTGTCTTGATCCATTCTCTGTTGCTATAACTGAATAGCACAGACTGGTAGCTTATAAAGAATATAGGTATATTCAGCTCACAGTTCTGGAGGTCTGAGGGTGAAGGTCCATATCTGATGAGGTCCTTCTTGGTAATGAGGACTCTGCCCAGTAAGCAGCACAGGGCATCTCGTGGTGAGATGGAACGAGCATGTATCAGCTCAGGTCTCCCCTACCAATGCAAAGCCACTAATGCAATCATGGGGGCTTCCCCCTCATGACCTCATCTAATCCTGGTTACATCCCAACAACATACAACTTAGATGATTAAGTTTCAACACGAGTTTTAGAGGGGACAAACACCCCAACCATAGCATTACATAAGTAATAAACTGTTTAAACCGATAAGAGCCTTGTGGTATCTTTACCAGTCAAACCAGTGAGACTTCAGACTGGCTTTATAAGTGTGTGTGAGCTTGGCAGTATCCCAACATTATATTTTATTTTTTTAAATATTTCTTTTTAGTTGTAGATGAACACAATATCTTTATTTTTTTTAATGTGGTGCTGAGGATCGAACCCAGTACCTTGCGCATGCAAGGCAAGCGCTCTACCACTGAGCTACAATCCCAGCCCCCCAACATTATATTTTAAATGTGACTCAATAAAATCCAAGAAATGTGTGTGCATACCTACAGATATATATACCACACACATATGGCCATAATTTAGCTTGAAATACCATAAAGAAGGGCTCAGCAACAGTGTGTTTGCCTAGCATGCACGAGGCCCTAGCTTAAATCCCCAGCGCTGCAGGGAAAAAAACTCTTTCCAAGGATAAATACCATAAATATTGTGGAGTTTTTCCCAGTGAGAAAGGTTGTTTTGTTTTCTTTGTAGGGTGTGGCTGAGGAATTAACCCAGGGCTTCATGTTTACAGAGGATACACTATACCACTACTACACCTCCAGACCAATATAAGGTTTTAAGCTAGATTATTTTCTAGTTTAAAATGAAAAACAAAATGGAAAAATAGAAAACATATAAGGGGCTGGGGGTGTAGCTCAGTAGCAGAGCAGCTGTCCAGTATGCACAAGGCCCTGGGTTTGATCCCCAGCACCCAAACAAAAAGCAAACAAAGCACATGCTTATATTCTGAAATACATTCATCAGGCTCTATTATCAAAATATGATTAAAAAAAAATCTTCTTTTGCTTGACTAGGAAAACAAACCAGAGAACCAGAAAAATGGGGACATACAAGGCAAACCTAGAGGCAAGAGCCCTGGCTGCTGGTGCCAACTCTGCTGCCAGGTTTTGAGCCTTGAAAACTTCTCTTTTTTTCTTTTCTTTTCTTTTTTGGACTGGGAATTGAATTCAGGGGTGTGCTTTACCACTGAGCCACACCTCCAGTCATTTTTGAGATAGGATCTCACTAAACTGCTGAGGTTGGCCTTGAACTTGTGATCCTCCTGCCTCAGCTTCCTGGGTAGTTGGGATTACAGGCATGCACCACTATTCCTGGCTCTTTGAAAACTTCTCTCCACTCTCTTCGAACAGAGTAGACTGGACACCCTCAGCCCCCCAGCGTGCCATCTCCACGGTGCTGAGGCTCACTGAGACACCCTCAAGGACCTGCAGAGCCAGAACACAGCACCTGGCACCTCCTCCCTCTGCTGAAAGCCAAGTTAAAGGGCAGCAATAAGTCAACTGAACAAAGGCAAATGACTTCTAGTGCCCAAAAGAAGCTTCTCTGGCACATATCTGGCTCTCCAACATGCCAACTGCTCCATACACTGGAGAGGCACGAGTGACAGCAGGGGTGTCAGCTGGCCCCACAGCACACCGCACACTGCTGAGCTCGCACACAGGCACAGCTCCGTCAGCGCTCTGTTCTAGGGCCCATGTGCTGGCACCAGAGCATGACCACACCAACAAGCACAAAGAATGTGCCAGATTCAGAAGCCAAGGTCCCCTCCTGCAAGAGGTGGTACCTGAGTGAGGTCTTCAGGCTGGGCAGATTTTAAATGCACGAAATGAGTGAGGAGAAGAGACTGCAGGGAACAGCATGGCCATAGGTGTGTAAGTGGGAAAGAGAAATCCAGTTTGCGATAGGAATCAGGAAGTGAGAAGGCAGGGACCAGACTACAGAGGCCTTACATGCTAGATCAAGAAAGCCCACACCAGCTCTGTCACTTAGTGTCTGCGCTGGCCACAATTTGAAACGATATAAACTCACTCCCTTAAGGAATACGGCACTAGTCAAGCAGCTACAGGTAGAACCAGCTGCCTCACCTGCAATGGTGTCCCCCTAAAATCTTTTTGTTGAAAACTCAACCTGCAACAGAGTGGGTGTGGAGGTGGGGCCTTTGGGAGGTAGAGCCCTCATGCATGGATCGAGTGCCCTTATGAAAAGCTCCAGAGAGCTTGGTTCCTTTCATGAGCACCCAGAGAGATGACCATCTAAGAATCAGGAAAAGACACTCTCCCCAGACGCCAAAATCAGCTGACACCTCAAAATGGACTTCCCAGCCTGCAGAACCATGATACATCAATGTCTGTTTATAAGTCACTTAGTCTAAGGTACCTTAGGTTACAGCTGCCCCAGAAGACTGAGACACTCATCAATAGGCTTTTCTCCCCACAAAGGCTTCCCTAGTTCAAATAGTAAATGCTTGGGTTGGGGTTATGGCTCAGTGGTAGAGCGCTTGCCTAGCACGTGTGAAGCACTGGGTTTGATCTTCAGCACCACACAAAAATAAATAAAATAAAGCTACTGTGTCCATCTACAACTAAAAAATTTTTTAAATTAAAAAAAAATAGTAAATGCTTGATGTGAAAAACCTCTGCTTCATATTTATTTGCAAATATTGATCAACAGCTGTAGAAATCAAAAGTCAAAGACAGTGGGGGGGGGTACAGGAGATTGAACCCAGGGGTGTGTAACCACCAAGCCACATCCTCAGGCCTTTTTTCAGACAGGTCTTGCTAAGTTGCTTAGGGTCTTACTAATTTGCTGAGGCTGGCTTCGATCTTGCAATCCTTCTGTCTCAGTCTCCTGAGCTGCTGGGATTGCAGGCATGCACCACAGCACCCAGCCAAAGATAATTTTTAAAGGACTATCTGATCACAACTCACATTCAGATAAACCACAAACACATGCCAAAGATTTTTAACTCATGTCAACTCACATTGCTATTGGGAGAATGCAAAGAACCACACGTACAGGCCATCAGAAAGGCTGAAATCAATTTGCTTACTAGATGCAAAACTAGTCAATCTCTATAAAGCAACCATGATCAACTGCATCACCACCAGACACAGTCTGCACTGCTTTGAACAAGCCATGTGCGTCACCACCAACATTCCCTGTGACAGTGCCATGGAGCTCAAAGACCAAGAGAATCAAAGACCACACAACTCCTGGGTGTCCACTGAGGACACAGAGATTTCCATCTCAAAATCTCTTCCAACTTTTCCCTACAAAGGTGAGCAATGATCAATATATGAATCATAAACTATTGGGCATGTGTTTTGGGGCAACTCCAGTGAAGACTCAAGTGCGAAGGAAGAACTCCAGTTTCTGCCTGAACCATCAGGGCTTGGTAGGTCAGGAGGCAGGGTCTGCACACCAGATAGTTTTGCACGGGGAGTCAGGTCATGCAGCAAACCAGCCGCGGCAGGTTCCTCCCCTTCCATTGCCAGGGTTTGAAATGAGGTGCCGGGTACCAAATCAGTGCGCTCAACCCAAACCACCCCGTGGAGGCACCTGAGGAGCTTTGAAAAAATATTCTTGTCCCTTGTAGGAGTTCCACCCCTTCTAGTTGGGATAGGACTCACTGGTTTTTAAATCTCCCAAGGGAATTCTTTTTTTTTTGGGGGGGGGGTACTAAGGATTAAATTCAGGGGTACTTGACCACTGAGCCACATCCCCAGCCCTATTTTGTGTTTTATGTAGAGACAGGGTCTCACTGAATTGCTTAGCGCCTCGCCCTTGCTGAGGCTGGCCTTGAACTCATGATTCTCCTGTCTCAGCCTCCAAAAGAGCTGAGATTACAGGCATGTACAGCTCCCAGGTAATTCTAATGAGCTATCAGGATGGAGCTCCACCAGGCCAGACAGTAACAAAGACCCCTTCATCCTTGACATTCTGTGGCTTTGTTTTAATGATTCCTTTTCACCAAGAGCTGTTAAAACATCAGTATAGAACTGGAAAACATCAGTAGGACATTTCCTCAAAATTGATCTTTGGTAGAAATGAGAAAACAAGCACAATTCATGACTTGGTCAGATTTGGCACCCATCCTGCATGATGGACTCTTCCACTGGGGCAGCTGCCTTTAAACAATCCATCTCCTGATTTCGCTCTGTAATCATAATGCATGCCCAGAGTACACAAAAAGACACCCACGGCTGTGTGCTAATGAGCAACCAGTACATAGGTGGTATGCGTGCACACATGTGCACACACAGACACACGCACATCTCACTCTGGTTCTAAGTCAAATATTGAGGTCAAAGAGTTATAAAGTGATCTGCCTCACATTGAGTTGAGTGACTGATTAACAACCTTCTGGTTGGGTGGTCCATATAGCAGTGGAGATAACTGAAAACAGGGTAGACTTGGGGAACCCCGGCATTCCCCTCCTTCCATTCTTCTGAGGCCTCTCCCTGTTGTCAGGGATCCATGCAATTTATCACCAAAGTCACAGGCGATCTTGAGTACATTCTGGTGAGTCACCCTCCCCTGATCACCCTTGTGCTGGTGGTAAGATTCCTGCTCTGGGGAGGTGGCTCAGTGGTAGTGCTTACTTAGCATGCACGAAGCCCACTCCCCACTTCCTCGGTCCCCGCGGCTCTTTTCCACCATCACATGACCCACACTTACCGCAAGCAGCACAGGTGAAGCAGGTGTCGTGGTAGAGGTTCCCCATAGCCTGGCAGGCCTGGCCAGCCCCAAACACCCCCTTGCTGCACTTTACACAGGCTCCTGCAAGGCAAGAACACACCAGTGAGTCAGGAGGGGATGGGCGAAAACCAAGTCATAAAGCAGCCAATGAGTAAAGCCAGATGCCGTCCCTCCCCAGCAACCAGCCCGTCACTAGAAATGTCTTTCTGTCACCCTCTCGCCCTTCTGAATGTCAGTCCTTTCAACTGCAGAAAACGGCCACCAGGCTGGACTTCAGGCCCCACAGCGTCCTCCACACTGTCACGTTCGTGTTCAGAATACCTCACTGGGTCAACCCACAATCCTGTCCAGAACTTTCAAAGGCTCCCACTATTTATATGACTGCCCCTTTCCACCTTTCCACAGGATGAACACAGGAACAGGACCAGCCTCAAGTCAGCTTGCCAAAAAGGAGACGCAAGATAAATCCATGAGTCAGTGTAACGCTGCTGGCCTAGACAAAAGGGAACTCAGCTTGTCAGCGGGTATAATCCAACAACCTCTCCCACCATCACCCATAAAACAAATGGCACAATGGATGGCACCTTCAAGTGGACACTCTGACAACCTCCCAGGACTTCCTGCTACTTTATCACTTCCTCCTCTCTCTGCACCCTGTCCAGCAACACTCTCTTCCAGTCCCCCTGTATCTGAGGCCCGGGACCTGCTCCCTCGCGTGCTCTGTGCTTGAGCTTGATCCCTTGGGCTGCTGGCATCCTTTCTCACTACTCTGACTACTGAGCACAGATACAAAGCAAGGAAGGAAGCCACTCGTGTCCAAACCATCAGTCACGGAGTGAGGAAGGTCCCATACAAAGCCACGTCAGTAGGAAAATATTTCATCTATGTTGCATGTAGTAAATGGACAGAAAAGTCCTTTGTAGATAGAAAAGATAGGAAAAAACAAGACATGTAAGTGTCACATTCTAGGAAATAATGTACTTACTGAGGGCCAGACCCTGGGCTGGGAGTTTTCAATCTCTGAAGGAGCTGCTACCATCTTGTCTCAACAACCCCCATTCTAGAAAAGTCCTACAGCTGGCAAGTTTGAGAGATGGAATTTGAGCCCAGGTTCTTACCCCAAAGTCCTGTTATCCCTGTGTGGCTATTCATGCCACATACACGGGGCCCCTCACCAAGTGAGGGAGCTCCTTCCTCGCCCTCCAACGCAACCTGCTCAGGGGCTCATGCCCAAGGGGCCCCTGCCCTGCATCTCCTGTCCACCTGGCCTGCCCCCCATTCTGCCTTGATTCCCCATACAAGGCTGTGTGACTGGGACCTCAACCATAAAGTCTCTCCCACAAGGATGGGTGGCCCACATTCCCTCCTGCCCTTCTGCCAAGGATACTGCTGCTGAGTGCCTTCTAACTGTCCCTGGTGACTCAGGACAGCATTCATCCACCCACAAACGCTCCTCCACCTCTTGTGGCCAGGCTCTCTGCAGTCGCTGCCAAGAGGATGAGACTGCACTCTGGCCCCGTCGTGGAGAAACCAGCCTCTGCCACCGCTGACAGGTGGGCTGTCCAACCTCACCCGAATCCTGCACTGAGGCTAAGTGGCCCAGGCTGAGAAAAGGCTGGGGTTCCACAAGAAGGAAAAAAGCAAGCCACAAGCTTCCCTCTGATTTCACATGGCCCTTAGGTCACCGGATTTACAGACATGTTCAGCAGAGGAGAGTAAGAAAATGCCACTAAGTAATATTACCTAGTACCATAATAACCTATGCTCAAAAGCCAGGAGGAAAGTGAGGAGAGTAAGGAAATGAACTTTTCGGAGGAAGCTAGGGGTGGTGCTCATCTATAACCCCAGCAGGTTGGGAAACTGAGGCTGGAGGATACTAAATTCAAGGCTCAACTAGGCAACTTAGTGAGACTTGGTCTCAAAAAAAAAGAGGAAGGGGGAGGGTAGCTCCTGGGTAGAGTACCACTGAGTTCAATCTCTGGAACCACCCAAAAAAAAGAAGAAACAAAAAACTGTCAAGAGGACCGAGGAAGAGGAGGACACTTTCCCCTGCAGTTTGACTTGCTGCCCTTGAATTCATTCTCTAAACTGCAGCTAGAGTGATCTTTTTTTTGATAGCAGGGATTGAACCCGGGGGTACTCGACACATCCTCAGCACTATTTTGTATTTTATATAGAGACAGGGTCTTACTGAGTTGCTTAGCGCCTCGCCGTTGCTGAGGCTGGCTTTGAACTCACGATCCTCCTGTCTCAGCCTCCCAAAGTGCTGGGATTACAGGCGTGCGCCACCGCGCCCATCTTAGAGTGATCTTTTTTTTTAAAAAAAACAGCTTTAATGAGGTATAAGTGATACACAATAAACTGCACACATTTAAAGAGTGTGATCTGATAAGTTTTGACATTTGCATGTACCTGTGAAATCACTACCACAATGAAGACAGTAAACACACCCAGCTCGGAGTCCACAGCTCTGCAGGCCTTTTGCAAGTCCCAGCTCCTTCCTCTCCTGTCCCCAGGCAACCACTGCTCCCTTCTGTCATCACAGATTACTCTGTGTTTTCGAGAGTTTATGTAAGTGGAATCTGGAGCATGTACTCCTCTTCATCTGGTTTCTTTCACTTGGCATAATTATTTTGAGATACATCCATGTTCTTTTATGTATTGACAGTTTATTCCTTCTTATTGTCACAGTATTGGATTATAAGGACACATCACATTCTGTTTATCCATTCACCTGTTGATGTGCACATGAGATGCTTCCAGTTTGGAACTAATATAAATAAAGCTTCTATCAATATTGGCATACAAATGTTTGCACGGACATTGTTATGGTTTGGATGCGTGTTGTCCCCCTAAAGCTCACATGTGAGACAGTGCAAGAAGGTTCAGAGGAGAAATGATTGGGTTGTGAGAGTCTAACCCAATCAATCTTGACTGGGATTAACTGAGTGGTAACTGCAGTGGTAGAGTGGCTGGAGGAGGTGGGTGTTGGGATGTGTATCTGGCATGCGGAGTCTCTCTGATTCCTGTTCGTCATGTGAGCTGCCTTCCTTCACCACTTTTCCGCCATGATGTCCTGCCTCACCTCTAGCCCTGAGGAACGAAGCCGGCCTTCTATGGACTAAGACCTCTGAAATCATGAGCCCTCAAATGAACTTTCCCTCCTCTACAATTGTGCTAGTCGGGTCTTTTAGTCATAACAGTGAAAAAGCTGACGTATATTTCCTTTTCTCTAAACCTAAGAATGGCTGGCTCTTGTGGCTGGTATATAGCTAACTTCCTAAGAAACTACCCAACTATTTTCTGAAAAGGTTCAACCATTTTACATTCCCTCTGGTAGTTTATTACTACCAATTTCTCCACATCCTTCTAACTCCTACTGTAGACAGTCTTTATTATAATAGTACATAGAGGGTTCTCAGTGAAGTTTCGATTTGCATTTCTCTAGGAACTATGTTGTGCATGCGGCATCTTTACAAGGGCTTCTTTGGCATCCTCATCCTATTTTCCTGTTTTCTTTGTGTGTGTGCGCATGAGCGTATGTGGTACTGGGGATTGAACCAGAGGTCCTCTACTACTGAGCCATACCCCCAGCCCTTTTTCACACAGGGTCTCACCAACGTGCTGAGGCTGGCCTCAAACTTGTGATTCTCCTGGCTTAGCCTTGTCATCCTGTATCATTCGTGAAGTATCCATTCAAATCTTTTGCCAAGCATGGTGGCACACATCTGTCACCCCAGAGACTTAGGAGGCTGAGGCAGGAGGATCACAAATTTGAGGCCCAGCCCAGGCAACTTATAAAATAACTTTATAAAATAAAAAGGGCTTGAGATGCAGCTCGCGGGTAAAGCACCACTGGGTTTGATCCCCGGTACCACACACACACACACACACACACACACACAAATTTTTCCACTTTTGTTCTTGTTGTTGAGCTCTGAGCATTCCTTACATATTCTGGATATAAGTGCTTTAATGGCTGTTGCTAGAACTCTACAAACTCCACCTAAGGCTTCCTAGACTCTCAGCTCCATTTCAACTCAGGGGGTCTGCCAGCTCTGCCTCTCCTCTCCCAGTGCCAAGGCCTGGAAGTCCCCTCAAGGTGATGGCAGGGCCTCAGCTCTGGGGGATCACTGTCCTTCCTTCCCTGATGTCGTGTCTTGACACTCTTATTTTATCCTTGTGCCTGTATTTTATTTGTTCTTTCTATTTTGGGTTGTTTGGGGTCAACCCAGTCCCCATCATCCCATCTGAGGAATGGGCATTGATTAAACATCCTAGGCGCCAGATGCTGTGCTAGACAAGACAACGGAGCTTCTTCACTGAATAACAACCCTACCAAAGAGAAATCATCACTGTGCAGATGAAGAAGATGAAGTTCAAGGATGAAGCAGAAAGTCCAAAGTCAGACTCACTCTTCATGGGCCACCTTTCCAGTCCCCCTTCCCACACTTACAAGGGCTCAAGGAGTTAAGGGGAAGGAAGGCCAAAAACACTCTCTGCTCATCCTTATAATTAGTGTCCTCAGATTCTGGGGCACGAGTGAATCCACAGGCCAGCTCACCAGCAGGAGCAGAGCCCCTTCTTGGCAGCAGCTTTCAGATGGAGGCAGCCCCCTCCTGGCTGCAGCTTTGAGATGGAGGCAGCCCACCCTTCTCCACACAGACAGATGGCTCTGGGGGCCTTGGGCACAGAGGGGCCCCAGAAGAAAGGGTTTGTGTCCCCAGGCCTCTGCTTCCTGGGACCACCTGAGGAGCTGAGGAACTGGGTGGGATTGTGAAAGATCATTAATAAAACAAAAGATGGGGTGGGGACTCTGTGTTAATATGACATTTAGTATTTTAGTTTCTTTCCTTTCTGCATTTTTTTAAAATAGAATTTACTTTTTAGAGCAGATGATAGTAAAACTGAGCACAAAGCATAGATCTCCCATATTCTTCCTGCCCCAATACATGCACAGCCTCCCCCACCACCAACACCCCCCACCCTAAAGTAGAGCATCTGTTATAACTATGAGCTCGCACTGACACGTCACTGCTAACCGGAGTACACAGTTTACATTGGGGTGGGCTCTCGGTGTCCTATGTTCTGTGGCCTCAGACAAATGTGTAATGATGTATATCTACCATTATAGCATCATACAGGGGAGTTCACTGTCTAAAATACCCTCTCTGCTCTGTCAATCATCCTTCTCTTCCCTGTAACCCCAGGCAATCAATAATCTATGCGCTGTCTCCAGTTTTGCCATTTCCAGAAGGTCACAGTATGCAGCCTTTTCAGATTGGCTTCTTTTGCTTACTAATTGCACTTACTGTTCCTCTCTGCCTTTTCATGGCTTGGTAGCTTATTTTTTAAGGCTGAATGATATTCCACTGTCAGGATGGACCCATTTCTTTATCCATTTGCTTACGGAAGGGCATCTTGATTGCTTCTGCATTTGGGCAATTACGAATAAAGCTGCTATAAACATCGACGTGCAAGTTTCTGTGTGAACTTAAGTTTTCAGCCCATTTGACCAAAAGCCAAGGAGTGTGATTGCTGGACCATATGGTAAAACTATGTTTAGTTTTGTAAGAAGCTGCCTAACAGTCATCTGAAGCAGCTGTACAGAATTCTTTCAAGAATCCTAATATTCCCACAGAAAGGGTAAGAACTAGGGACAACTTCCTTTTTTAAAAAATGTACAACAGCAAACAATGAGCCACCAAGGACTGTTCAAGCACGACACCTGCCTGTCTTTCATAGCTCATGGTTTTCTGCAGGGAGGGCTAGCAGTATCCACCTCCTCCCACCTATCAAAAACAAAACAAAAACCTTGCTAAGGGCAGGGATCTGGCTGTATGTTGTAGAGTCCCCCATAAACAGAAGAAAAGCGAATGTCTCACACATGAAGTAAATGTCAGGTAAGCACCAAATGCACTCAAAAGCTAGACTCAGCCAGAAGCTGTGGCAAATGCCTGCAACCTCAGCCACTCAGGAGGCTGAAGCAGGAGGATCACATGTTCAAGGCCATGGGCAACTCAGCAAGGCCTCATCTCAAAATAAAAAGGCTAGGCACAAGCCAGGCAAGGTGGCACAAGCCTGTAATTCCAGCACTTAGGGAGGCTGAGACAGGAGAATCGCGAGTTCAAAGCCAGCCTCAGCAACGGCTAGGTGCTAATCAACTCAGTGAGACCCTGTCTCTACATAAAACACAAAATAGGGCTGGGGATGTGGCTTAGTGGTCAAGTGCCCCTGAGTTCAATCTCCGGTACAAAAAAAAAAAAAAAAAAAAAAAAGGCTGGGCACGTAGCTCAGTAATAGAGCGCTCCTGGGTTCCACCTCCAGTAATGATGAGAAAAAAAAAGAAAAAATTATCAAGAGTCAGGGGGAGCTGGGCACGTGGCACACGCCTGCAAGCCCAGCACTTAGGGAGGCTGAGACAGGAGAATCGTGAGTTCAAAGCCAGCCTCAGCAACAGCAAGGCGCTAAGCAACTCAGTGAGACCCTGTCTCTACATAAAACACAAAATAGGGCTGGGGATGTGGCTTAGTGGTCAAGTGACCCTGAGTTCAATCCCTGGTACAAAAAAAAAAAAAAAAAAAAAGAGTCAGGGGGAAGATGCTCTAGGTTGAGGGAAAAGCCACATGGCTAGGAAAGCCAGAGATATATGCAACTCTGAGGCAGTTGATGTGGTGGCAATGACTGTGAGACACTGGAGGTGAAGGGAAGAAGCTCTGAGGCAGCGTGGGGGTGGAGAAAAAGGGGCCACACAAGACACTGCCTGCCTAGGAAAGCAGGCAGGACTTACAAGGAGCTGCAGGGTTTTCCATGGCCAAAGCTCCCCTACCCCGCAAGGGCTTCAAGACAGTCACCAACTGAGGTGGCCCAGGCCTGCTGGGGCCACTCCCAAGCAGAACCTCCCAGAAAGCAGGGATCCTAGGCACTCTGAATTTGCCCCACCCCTGTTGACTGATTCTCATCTGGGAGGCCATGGGGTGGGCCAGGACTTCAGGCAGCTGTTCAGAGCTTTATACAGTCTTCCAGGTGACAGAAAAGAAAAACTGGGTATCCAGTACAAAAAACACCAACACTGTCACTTATGATAATATAATGTCCTTTAAGGAGTCACAGCAACGCAACAGGCCTTCTGCTAAGGGCTTTCCACTCACCACAAGTAAACAAAAAGTTCTCCCACAAAGGGCATTCGACTTTTTATCACTTCTGTGGCCAGATTGTTGACATCATTATTTCGGTTCTATACTAATGGCATTGGTGACCTGTAAATCAGACAGTGTCTGTAAATCAGAGACAGTGTGTCTCTCTGTGCACAAAAGTGGTTTTCAAACTGTTCTAATGGATAGAAACTTTTCTCAAAAAAAGCAGTAGAACCTCAAAAATATATAACAGACTGAAGGGAAACAACTTGGTCTAGGGTGGGACAGAGCCCAGTGCCTCCTGGAACAGCCAGGCCCTGCAGCAATTCCAGGGAGATGAACTGAAAACAAGAAACATAGCATAATGGATCAAAATGCACCAGCCTGGGAAGTGTTCCCCATGAAACAAGTGACCCCAAACTGGTATTAAATTATCTCCCACACATCTACAGCCAAAAAACAAATTTAGTGTCTGACCATAGCATCTGACTCTCTCCTTCACAAATGTAGGATCTATTAGCAAGGAGGCCAGCAGAGATGCCTTCATATTTAGCTAGAGCAGATTTCCTGCTTCCCTCCTGCCCACTGGCAGCCTGAGTACCCTGGAGGCCAGAGGTCCTCCTTCAACTGAATCCACAGTCAACCTGGATGGTGACCTGGTCAGCATCTCTTGCTGTAATGAAAAGATTTTTTTTTAAAAAAAAAAGGGATCATTGTGCCAGCCAGTGAGAGTGGCTCTGCATCCCACATTACCTCTCTCAGTGAGGAAGGTGCTCCCCACCACTGGATATCATGTGGGATCATGCAGCCATGAACTACCAATTGTGTCTAAAGGGGGCTGAGGTAAGGTCACTACATCCAGACAAGGTTTGGGGATAGGAGCTCAAAGATGGCAGACCTGCCTGGAGCCTATCTGCCAGGTTATTCGGGGCATAAGTTGCACAAGACTCTTTCTCAAAGGCTACAGTCTTGCACCCAGACAGCTCTGGGCATCAACAGGTTCTGGAAGAGGGGCCAAGCCCTTGGAGCAAGGCTGGACCAATGACCCCAGTGATTGCCAGGTGCACACCTATAATTCCACTGATTCAGGAGGATGAGGCAGGAGGATTCCAAGTTCAAGGTCAGTCTGGGCAACTTAGCAAGACTGTCTCAAAATAAAATGCAAAGGGCTGGGGATACAGCTCAGTGGTACAGTATCCCTGGGTTCAACACAAACAAAGCATGACCCCAGACAGTCCTCTCCAGCCACCCTGTAAGTTCACAACACATCCCCAGAGACAGACAGTGCTGGGCCTCTGACTGGTGCACTGAGCAGATGGCTGCTTCTCAAGTCCACTGTGCAGAGTCGAGGCACTGTCGCCCAACACGGCCTCCAGGCGTAGGGACAGGGCGAGCTGTCCAGCTGATCCTAAAGTGCAAACATGGTTGAGAACCATGGACCCAGACAATACAAAGCATGGCACTGCACCCCCTGGCACCCTGGGATCCCCTGCGTCTGCTTCTCTCCCACATGCTCCGCAGTTCCCTGTCAAACACACGAAGCTATCACCAAGCCACAAAGGAAGTACTTAAGGCCATTCTGGGCTACAGGGGCATTGCACCAGCCTACTTTCTTCATTCTGAAGCTGCCATTAAAACATACAAAGCCTCAAACCCAACAATGGCCTCACTTCATTGCAGAGGGAAAGGAAGTTTCTAAGGTGATTTCCTAATCAGTCTACGCTGAGCTTGCCTGGCCAGACCATCTGCAGGTGCACTTTAGCGCAAGGGTGCTACCACTCCCTGGCCTGAAAGATCCCCTGCCCTCCACTCTCCAAACCCTCCCACAGCCAGCCAGCAGGGCACCCCTGCCCCGACCTCCTGCACAAACCCTCCCACAGCCAGCCAACAGGGCAACCCCTGCAGTCCTGTGCACACCCTTGTCTCTGGTCTCCTCCTTTCTCCACTCCAGAGTGAGCCTCTCAACTCTAATCCAAAACAGGAATGGCCAATCTGCATGCAAAGTGTTCAGTACTGCTAGGAGTTCAGTGAAAGAAGGTGATGCCATTTGTCACTTACTCAACTGGCGAAGAAGGAAACTAACAATAACAGCTTTGCTGAGGGTAGAGAGAAAAGGACACTCTTGTACATTGTTGGTGGAACCAAAACACTGAACAACTTTTCTAGACAATAATTTGGTACAATGTACAAAAAGCATTAAAAAAAATCACATCATGTGACCCAGTTAAGGTTACAGAATTTCTCTTAAAGGGAAAAAAAAAAGATGCTGACAAAAATGAATGTTCTCAGAGACAGTAGATAAGTGGTTGCCCAGAGCTGGGGGAGAGGGGAGCAAGGAGTGACTGCTGGTAGGAGCAGGTTCTTTCTGCAGTGATGAAAATGTTCCAAAGTTAGACAGTGGACATGCTGATGCACAGCTCTGTGAATACACTAAGAACGGCTACAACCAGGTGCAGTGGTACACACCTGTAATTCCAGAGGCTCGGGAGGCTGAGGCAGGAGGGTTGGCAAGTTCAAGGCCAGCCTCAGCAATTTAGCAAGGTCCTTATTAGCTAAGCAAAACCCTGTCTCAAAATAAAAAACAAAAAGAACTGGGGATGTGGCTCAGTGGTAGAGCAAACCTGGGTCCAATCCCCAGTACTGCAAAATTCAAATTCAACTGAGTGTTCTTTTTATTTGTTAAATCTGGCTATCTATGCTCAAGCATAAAGAAGAGCTAGCATTACTCATGCTCACTATCGGTCATCAGTTTAAATGAATCTCTAAAACGACTGCCTCGTTATGCTTTTCTAGAGGGTGCTCTTAAAAAACATCTTTAGCTTCATATCACACACAGAAAGAAAACTCAGACACTGAGGGTGAAGCTCAGGGGTACAGAGTGCACTTGGCAACCAGGAGGCCCTGGATTCCATCCCTAGCACAGGAAGGAAGGAAGGGAGGAAGGAAGAAAGGCAGGCACCAATGGTACGATACAATGCAATAATTCTTCATTTTGAAGATTCTTCCTCAAAATCAGCAGCCATGGGCTGGGCATTGGGTTCGATCCTCAGCACCACATAGATATAAACAAATAAAATAAAGTTATAAAAAAATACAATAACATTAGCTGGGCGTGGTGGTGCACATCTGTAATCCCAGCACTTTGGGAGGCTGAGACAGGAGAATCGTGAGTTCAAAGCCAGCCTCAGCAATGGCGAGGTGCTAAGCAACTCAGTGAGACCCTGTCTCTACATAAAACACAAAATAGGGCTGGGGGTGTGGCTCAGTGGTCAAGTGCCCCTGAGTTCAATCCCTGGTACCAAAAAACAACAACAACAACAAAAAAAAACAATAACATTAAAAAAAAAAATCAGCACCCATGGGGCTGGGGTTGTAGCATGTGTGAGGCACTGGGTTTGATTCTTAGCACGACATATAAATAAATGAATAAAATAAAGGTCCATCAACAACTAAAAATATATATAAGATTTTTTTTAAAAAAAATCAGAACTGGGGCTGGGATTGTAGCTCAGCGGTAGAGCGCTTACCTCGCACGCGTGAGGCCCTGGGTTCGATCCTCAGCACCACATACAAAGCAATAAAATAAAGACATTGTGTCCATCTACAACTAAGAAAAAATTTTTTAAAAAATTTAAAAAAATTAAAAAGTCAGAAGCTATGAATAAGCACAAAGTAGATCCGGAAGGACGGCATCGCCTCCCCAGTTGGGCCCTCCCCCTAAGACTGCAGGTAACCAGCATTCCTGGTGCTTCCCAGTGGTAAGCGCTCCTTTTCCCATCCATAGCCTCTCTCTGGCTGAGAACTGCAGACTGGCTTTGGTGTAAACACTGGGCTCCAACCCATCTCACAGTTTTCTCATCTGCCAAAGGGGGTGTAATAAGGCACACACTTCCTGAGGGAGCTCTGAGGCTTGGGCGAGATAACATAAGCTCCTGGCACGGGGAGGCATCCAGTGAAAGTCTGTTTCCTCACTTCCACTCCAGAAGAGATGTCATCTTCCTTCCTTTCCTTCCAGGCCTTGAGACAGTGGTTAAGGAAAAGATACCACCCACTGTCCTCACAGACACTACGCTCCAGGACTTCCCAGCTCCACCTCCTCCCTTGGGGACCCCCAGGCTGAGCTGAGGCCTCTGTTCCCAGGCCCCATTCTCCCATCCCTGTTGTCCCTGTCCCCCACAGGCCAGCAAAGCCCTGGAGGACACAGCCCCTTCTTTGAGCCCAGTACAGGCAGGAGCTCAATGAGCATTAGCTGAACGAGTGGGAAAAGGAATGAATGAGTCACACGGCTCTGGGCTCCCATCTCCCGGCTGGCCTGTCTTCCAGCTCCCTCCTGCCCTCCCTCCAACCACAGAAAACACAAATGCCAGTGGGTGGACAGACACTGTGCACCGCTGAGTCAGAGATGGCTGCTGTGACATAGAAAGGCTAAGGCAGTGACCATGGGCACTGAGCCAAGGCTGACCACAGGGAAGGGACCAAAATGAAAATCTTCTTTATTTTTTTTTTCTTCTTTTTAGAAAAACACAAAAGCCTGAATTTTCCTCAGAAGTAACACAAAACTGATTTTATTTTATTTGTGCCACTGGGGACACAACCCAGAGTTTTCTGCTTGCTAGGCAAGCCTCTACTACTGAGCCATAAGCTCCCCGTCCAAGGCTAATTTTAGAGCTGCTTTAAATACATAGTTACCAAATTGGGGGGTGCGGGAGTAGGATAGAGAAAGAAAGCAGACAAAGTGAAAAGTTGTTGAAAACCTGAGGGGAGTTACTTGCTCTCTCACAGGTTTGCAGACAAAGACCTTCTCTCCTACTAGTCCTCCTCATCCTGCAGAGATGGAGGTAATCCAGCCTCCCACCAGGCTGGGGAGAGTCTCCCCCTTTAGTGGCCAAAGAGTGCACACATCCACAATTTGATCCTTAGAACAGTTCTGCCCCTTGCCAAGTGCTCACCTCCACCCTTAACAAACGTGGGAAGCCTTGCAAGGTGAGAATGGGGGCGGCTGGGCTGGATTCATGTCCCAATCCCTGATACCAAAAAAAAAACCCAAACTTTAACACTGTTCTGCACCTGAGTGTACAACACCGGGCAAATTGCGAAGGTCTTTTTCTTGGAAAAGATAAAGCATGATCTGGTTTAAGATCCACGCAGTAAGCAAGGGCATTTGCAGTGCACACACAGGTGTGATTCTCCTGGGCATCTCAAAGATCAAGACCTTCCAGGGAGGGGCCTGAACAAGGTCCTATCCAGAGAGAGGAAACTAGAATAGAGCCAGGCTCCCAGCTGTGAGTGCCCAGGACAGCACACCGAGGGGAGAGTGGACGAGGGGGCTGGAGGCGGGAGGTGGTGGGAAGAACCTGGTTTTGTGTTAACAGAACAGATCACACTGCTGACTAGGTCAGACCTTTCAGAAAACAACTGGCTGGTCAGAAGAGATGCTCAGGCTGCCTCTAGAGAGAAAGTGACCAGGGGAAGAGCTGGGATTTGTCAGCAAGGTGAAGGCCTGTTGGGAGGGGAGGGAGCTCCAGGTCTAAATTCTGATTTCACAATTACTTGCCTAAGATGAGTCCGGGCTGCCCCTGAAAGAAATAAGGACAGCAGCTGCAGTGACAGTATCCCAGGAGTTTAAGAGACCAAATGCAAGCGGCATTTTCAAAAAAAATGGCTAAAAGAGAAACTGCTTAACTCACTGGCTTATCTGAACACTGGAAGGCCCTGGAAGGGTGGCAGAACATGCTACCCCTCAATGGGCTACTCTGAGACAGGGTTTTACTTGGAAACAACAGATGCTAGAAGGCCATTCTCATCTTTCCTCTTTCTTCCTTAAAAAGGAGATAAGAGACTCCCGTGCAGAGGCTGGAGATGTGGCTCAGTGGTACAGCACTTGCCTAGCATGTCTGAGGCCCTGGGTTCATCCCCAGCACCATAAATAAACAAAACAAAACCCACAAGAGATTATAAACTCCCATGTAAAAGATCCCCTCCCTGTACCAGGAAAAAGAGGACACTGTTCAGTGGGTAGTAACAGTTGAGAAAATTCTATACAAACAGATACTTTGTTAAAATAATTCCTATCTCCCTTTAGCCCCCACATACAATGGAATTACTTTTCGCCACTGTCTTTCTTTCTTCAACCTGATAGGAAAGCACAGAACTTTCTTCCCTCTTTGGGTCTTCATTTCTTTATGAAGTGTCATGTAAAATTTATATTAAATTTGTAAGCTTTTCTTCTGTTTCTCTTATGCCAACTTAATTTTCAGACTCAGCCAGGATCCTAAGAGGGAAGAGAGAGAGTTCCAACTCTCCTACACCCTCTACTAGATATCACAACTTTCACTAAAGTCTCCAGTTCTACAACGAAGTTAATTTTGATTCCCTCAGATTCTTTAAAATTGTATTATCTAGGGGTTAAGGGCATAATTCAGTTATAGAGCTCTTGATTAGCATGTATGAAGCCCTGGGTTCCATCCTCAGCACTGCAAAAATAAATACATACAGAATTAAGTCTCCATGTGTTAAAAAAAAAAAAAAAAAAGTCTGTCTTGCTAGGCATGTTGGTACACATCTGTAATCCCAGCTACTCAGGAAGATTCCAAGTTTGAGACCAGCCTTAGCAACTTAGCAAGATCATTTCTCAAACTAAAAATAAAAAGAGCTGGGATGTAGCTGAGTGGCAGAACACTTCCTACCATGTGTGAGGCCCTGGGTTCAATCCCCAGTACCACTGGGGGAAAAATCCAAAAACAGCTTGAATCCAAGAAGGAACTCACACATCGCTGGTGGGAACATTACATGGCAGAGCCACTTTGGAAAATGTTTTTGGCAATCCAACCAAAGACTGTACACAAAGGATCCTAGCAGACTCATTCATACTTGCCAAAAACTGAAAGAAATTTTAAAAAAAGTTCCTCAACTGGAAAATGAAAAAAACAGTAATATGTCCATAATGAATTTCACAGATAGTATCTGAGCAAAAGAAGCCAAAGAGTACTACAGCTCATTCCTGCTATCTGCAGGGATCACGTTCCATAAAATTGCCAAGAACACTACACCAGAGAATTCGGCACCATCGCTCCTAGCACAAACAAAAGTGCATCTTCAGCCGGGCGCGGTGGCTCAAGCCTGTAATCCCAGCACTTAGGGAGGCTGAGACAGGAGAATCGCGAGTTCAAAGCCAGCCTCAGCAATGGCGTGGTGCTAAGCAACTCAGTGAGACCCTGTCTCTACATAAAACACAAAAATAGGGCTGAGGATGTGGCTCAGTGGTTGAGTGCCCCTGAGTTCAATCCCCAGTACCAAAAAAAAAAAAAAAAAAAAAGTGCATCTTCCTGAGAACCTCTGGCCACAAGGTTTTCGTCAACCGATCAATAAATAAACATGTATGGGTGTTTCTATTTAAAGATACCTTGTTTAATACGCTGCTGACTCAACACTGAATCCTTGGCCAAAGGCGCAGCAACCCGAGCTTCGACACATCTGCTTTCTCCCAGGGCATCACAGCCTGCTTGCAGTTAGGAACACTAGCCAGCACCTCAGCACCACGCTTGGGGGCTGCTTGAAACAGTAAGATCACAACAGAAAGCACTAAGATGCAAAAAGAAAACCATGGCACTAAGTTGACCATGAAAGGTCACCTGTTTACTCTCGGAGACCTGAAGTCAGAAGGCAAGCCTGGCCGCAGCTGGGAAGGCATGTGCTGGGATTCACATTTTTCACCACTCTGTGCACAACTGAGAATGATCACAAAAAGGCTCCAAGTACTGATGCTGGGGTTACAAACAGATCTTAGCAAGTAAATAGATTTGCAAATACAGAATCTGTGGGCCTAGGGCGATCTGGCTGGGACACTTGTCATCCCACTGATGGCCAGGGTTGATTCTGCTGATGTGGCTGGCTAGGCAGATGTCTCCTTCCTCCCTCATGGCTCCAGGTGCATTTCTCCAAAAGCTATGCATTTGGTCAGAGGACAACCTTCCTGACAGAGGAAGCCTGTTCTTTGGCCAACAGTACCCAAGTAGCATACGCAAGTATGCTCCTCTACTAGAACCTCCGCACAGAATCCATGCATAATGAGGAGGAACTGCATGTGAATCTACATGAACCCGTTTATGTTATGTTTTAAATGAGGCAAAACTAAAAATGATGAAAAAAATCAAAATAGCAGCCGGGTGTGGTGGCACAAGCCTGTAATCCCAGCACTTAGGGAGGCTGAGACAGGAGAATCACCAGTTCAAAGGCAGCCTCAGCAATGGCGAGGCGCTAAGCAACTCAGTGAGAGCCTGTCTCTACATAAAACACAAAATAGGGCTGGGGATGTGGCTCAGTGGTCGAGGGCCCCTGAGTTCAATCTCCAGTACCAAAAAAAAAAATCAAAATAGCGATTGCCTGTGAGTGGGCACTAACTGGGAAGGAGGCATGAGGGAACTTTCTGGGCATAGAACTGTTTTGAGTTACATGGGTGTCAAAACTCTCCGATCTACACACTTCACCGCATGTAAATGCAGCATTTTAAAAACACAGCCACAAATTCCTAGACACTCCTCCCATCAAGAAGTGGGTGTGTAGGAGGGCTTGTGCCTGCTCAGAGCACAGCAGAAGTGACCCTAAGTGACCTCCACGGCTGGGTCAGAAAAGACTGCAGAACCAGTAGCACCGGCCTGCCCCTGAGCCCTCAATGCAGAGACGAAAGCGCTCCCCCCGCTCCACCCTCCGCAAACAAATGGGTTTGCTCAGCATCGTCTCCATTCTTCCTGGCCCACCTTCACTTCCTTTGCTCTCTGGCTGTGAACTTGGGCAAAGCCACCTCTTGCCACATGTCACTAGCCCATCCCCAGGTGTGGGTAACCCAGAGAGTTGACAGCCATGGGCCAAGGGCAAAGGAGCGGGCTGCCAGTTCCAGTCAATTCACAGCTTCTAAAACTGACCTCCGGCTGGCCAACAAAGGACCTCTGTTTAAGCCCCTGCCACCTGACAGCAAAGCCCCAGCTCCATCAGGCCAAACTCCAGACAAACAGGCCTTTGGAAACTGCCTGGAAAGCCACCTCCCAGCCTGCACCCCAACTTGGCCACCTGCCATCCTCCCTGACATGCCTCTAGGGAGGCCCATGCCCAGGCAAGGGCTCCAGAGCCTGACAGAGGGGCAGGGCACAGGCAGAATGACAGCCACAGCCCCACATGAGCCAAATCCCAACCTTCCTCATACCCCTCTGGACGGGAAATGCCACTTTCCACGTCTCCTCTAACTACCTCAAGCGGAGGGGTGGTTTGGGGATGCTCTGCATGCACTTGCTCAGAGTGCATTTTTAAGATACCAGAAAATGGGCTCAGTGACAATCACTGCCCACTCGTCATGCCCTGTACAGACAGCAGCTTCAGGTCCCCAGGACCTTCTTCCTCCAGGGAACACATGCATTCTATGGCTGCCTGTGATTCTCATGCCACCCCCTGCCTCAGGCACATAGCTGGACTCATTTGGTGGGATGGCAACTGTGAAATCTGCCTCCCTTGAACAAATCACTATCTTTCCATTTAAGCATTTATAGTTCTGAAGACTTTGACTGGGCCTGGCTTTCAGAGGAGACAAAGTAAAGATCTTTGATACAGCTTAAGAGCAAGTGACCACTGCATACCATACATACCCTGTCCTAAGTGCTTCCAGAAAAGCAATGCAAGCCAGGGTGGTTTTACATCAAGGAACCACACTTAAAGAGCAAAGCCAGGTGAAATTGATGTTAATATATTTTACTTAACCTGATATCTTCAAAATAGTCTCATGAAACACAGAATCAATATCAAAATATTTAAAAAAAATTTTTTTTTTTTAGTTATAGATGGATGGACACAATGTCTTTATTTTATTGCTTTGTATGTGGTGCTGAGGATCGAACCCAGGGCCTCACGCATGTGAGGCAAGCGCTCTACCGCTGAGCCACAATCCCAGCCCCTCAATATCAAAATATTAATGAGCTACTTTACATTGTTTTCCAAACCAAGTACCCAAAATCCAGAGTGTCTGTCACACTTAAAGGACATTCAGTCCAGAGGGGTCACTTCTTGCTTCTATTAGTGCACATTAGTCATCTAGAATAGGCCACACTCTGAAGTGTGTGATGGCTGCAAATGGTCAGTCTTACATACTGGACAGCTTACATATGGACTAGAGCCGGAAGCCACCTGTAAAATGTATGTAAACCCAATCAGCATGGAAGTCACTGGGTAGAAAGCCTAGTATCTGAGAATTCTCAGCAGCACTCCTGCTGGTTTGAGACTGCCCAGTAAATGTGATATCCTCCCTAGCTCTGTCAGGGTCCACACTGCACTGGAGATGGGTAACCTGCTGAAGCCACACAGCCACACAGCCTGTCACAGATGGGTGTGGCTTGCCAAGATGCCAATCAACCTGTTGACTTCAAGACACCAAGAAGCAAGACTCCACCTGCTGGAAACTTATCCCTGCCTTTGAGGTACTCTTCCTTAAATAAAGCACCATTTCTAGTTGTTCTGCTCCAGCTCCTATATGGACTGGAGGACCTATCAGAAGCTCCCCTCTTTTGAACCTAATTTCTGGCTCTGTCTCTTATTTCTTTACTAAATATTTCAGACTTTCTTTTCCTCAGGCGGCTAATCACCCTCTGAGCAGGAAACCACCCTGGCAGGGTGCTGGCCACCCTGTGATACACTGGCTAGTTCAGTGTTCACCATAACCACATGTACATGATTGATGGGGAAACCGAGGTCGAGAAAGCTGAGCAACCTGCCCAGTGCCCCACAGTGAGGGGCCAAGCCAGGATGGGCAGAAAGATGCAAAGCCCACATGCTCTGGAGGCTTTGCTCCCCATAAACAACTCCTCAAGCCTGGTTTAGTGTAAAATGAATGTCTCACTGGAGAAGATCATGCATGCCTGCCAGTTCATCCCCCTGCTCTTGCCCAACCTGCCCAGGACTTGGTGATCTTGTCCCTAAAACTCTGAAGAGCTCTCAATGGGATCAAACAGAAGCTACCCTCTATGTGACTTTGCCCAAGACTGAAACTTTCCTTTCTCACTCCTCTATCCAGTTGTCCCATTCCCTGATCCATCCCCCTGATAGGACAGCCTTTGGAAATCACTTGGTATAACTTTTGTGTGTGTGTGTGCTGGGGATGGAACCCAGGACCTCATGCATGCTAGGCAAGCACTCTACCATTGAGACACATCCCTAGTCCTTTTTCATTTTGAGACAGGGTCTTGCTAAGTTGCCCAGGCTAGCCTTGAACTTATGATCCTCCTGACTCAGCCTCCCAAGTCACTGGGGTTGCAAACATGTACCACCATGCTCAGCTCATATGAATTTTTGTTCTAGCCTCCTTTCTAGAGACCCAAGCTATATCCATGTAGCCTCAGGAACCTGGCCTGGACCCAGTTGAGATTTCCAAGGTGGCCTGAATATAGTGAAAAGAATACTGTCTGGGAGAGATGGAAGCCCCAGAGCTGCTCCTCACCTCCGCCACCACCACTGCCACCCAACTCCACTGTCAGACTCTTGGTAAGCCCCTTTAGGGCATTAGGAGACAAGTTCCCCCACTTCCTTTTGACATCAAAAGGACACTGTAAAGAAAATGCAAGCACTCTACGCTGAGACACATCCCTAGCCCTTTTTATTTTGAGACAGGGTCTTACTCACCCCTAGAGAATGCAAGGCGTGGCTCCTGGCGCTACAGGAAAGGAGCCTCATGTTACTCGGCCAACCCCTCCATCAGGCTCTGTGCCAGCATAGAGCCTAGCCCAGAGCAGGCCAAAATAAGTATGTGTGGAGTAAACCTGGGCAGGGTACCCCAGCACACTGTGTGACCTCACTTGCTCTAAGCAAATTTGTCACTGTACACGTGTTTTCCACACTTCCTTGTCCCTGGCTGCTCTACTCAAGCTGGCTTCTCTGCAAGCAAGTGAGGGAAAGCATCCAAGCAAGTGAGGAAAAGCATCCAAGTTCAACCTGTGTCCATGAGCATGCACACACGTACACACACAGAGTACCTGAATCAGGTTCTTCCCAGAACCATTGTCACTCTTAGGCAGGAGAGTGATCTTCCAGTCAACATCCCAAATCTGAAGCTCACAGCACAGGAAAGGAATCCCAATTATAATAAGCACAGGGCATTCAGTTCCAGAAGATGAGGAAACTGAGAGCAGAAAGGTGAAGCAAGGTGCCCAAGCTCACACTGTCAGAAGGTGGCACAAGCAGGCCCTATGCAGCTAATGTAAAGGATAATTGTCAGCAAATGTCCCAGAGCCCAGCCACCACCAGCAGCTGGCTGCCCTGGAATCCATCTCTCTCTAAACCCATAACCTGATGACTGCATCATCAGGAAGCAATGCAAACCGAGATGGAAGAGGAACAGGCAACATCTGAGCAGATGCAAAACCCCAGGGCCAGCCCTAACCATCATGTGAGCAAACTTGGTTCCACCCTACTGGAAGGAAATCCACCAACTCAGCTGACAGGAGGCTCAGGAGAACAAGGAAGCTGCAGTTAGTGTCAGAACAGGCTTCAGGCAACAAAAAGTAAATCTGCTATTGACTTACCAACTGAAATGACTGTCACATGCTGTCCATCCTGGGTCTCTAAGACCTCAATCATTACCACTCCCAGAATGGGCTGCAGGATAGACCCATGCTAAGCTCAAATTCCCTCCTCTTGAATGACAGGCAACATCATGGCAGGCTTCCAGAACCTTCTATATGTTACAAATACAAGTTTGGGGGAAGAGGGGAAAATATGTTCCCAGGCAGCTTCCCGTAACCGGGAGTAACCCAAAGTCACTCTCCTGGGATGTACAGAGACAAGTCACAGAACAAGAAGGAAAAGGAAGGAACTTGGCAAAGTCTATACTCATAGCTCCCAAAACTTAAAAATAACCTGGCTACAGCTCCTAGAGTCCTCCCTTTGAAACACTCAAGCAGCAAGTCTCTCACCTTCCAGAATGACCCCAAGATCCTGTGTTCAGCTGGTCTCCCCATGAGGGAAAAAATAAACAAAAACTGGAATAGATATAAATATTTGCTGGCAAGTACTAGCCTGCCTTGGAAATTTTGGTAACCTGTTTTGTTTCAGGGTAAGATTTCTGCTCCATTTGCCAGATGGACTCTAAGCATAGTTTTATCCAAGTTTGGTTCTAGGACCTCTGCACACAGCTTGAGGTTGCTACTACCCTTCAGGACAAAGCATCCCAGCCATCCCCAATAGAAGTGTGGGCTGGCACGCCTCCTCCATGCCTGAAGCATGCCATTTTTACACAAGCAACCCCAAGGGCATGGCCTGCTTGTCCTAACTCACCACCCTCAGTGGACCATGAGAATTTAGGCACCTGGCCACTAAGCTGCCATGTCCTCATGACCCCATTGCTGCCCTGAAGGGAAGCACTCAGGTGGGCACAGGCTCCTGGACAGAAGAGGAACCGCAATGCTGCCTAGGGCGATAAGACAGGGATCCAGCTCCTCGCACCAGTTCAGACACCTGCCAGTCTGTCTTCTCTGTTGCTCCCAGCATGGCCCTCGCTCTACCAGAGAAGAGGGAAACCTCAGCCCTGACCTGCTAGCGACCACAGTGCCCCTCTGAAACTCCCTCTGTCAAAAAGCCCTTGCACTTCCAGGAGTTGGCAGGCAGCACAGGCCCAGCAAAACGACTCAGTAAATGGATTAAGCAGGTCACTTAACTTCTGTGTACCTCAGTTTACCATCTATAAAATGGGGATAATAAAGTAGGCTTGTTGGAAGCTCCTATATGTGAGGTGCTTAGAAAAGCAATTTCTTGATGAATTTTAGACCAACTATTCAGAGCCCTAACTCCAGCTAAAAATCCCTTCACACCCTAACTTAAGTCTCTCCATTCCTCAACAGATATCCAAAGAACTCACATGATGTGGGGCACTGGGACACAGAAGAGAAAGACCAGCCCAGACAGTGCGGGGCCCCAGGCCACTGTGCTTTGTCAGATGGCCAAGCCAGAGACTTAGCATTACCCAAGGTACCACAGGAGTCCACAGAGGTGACTAGGGACAGTGAGCACCGTGAGTGCTCCCAGCTCCCCGCACTGAGAATGCCAAGTTAGCTAGAATGAGAGCCGTAGTGGCCTCTAGGGCTGGTGATCATTTTAGTACCAGTGGCTCACTGTGTTGAGTTGTTTCTTAAAGGAAACCCTTACGCCTTTCTAATCGCACCTTAATTAGACACACTAGAGAGCAAATTGGCCTCTGTCCCCCTAAACGAGTCTACCTTTGGCCAGAGATTCAAAGCCACAGTATGTGATACACTCTGCATCACCAACGGGCTCTCCCATTATTTTGTGCTGGAAATTTTCTGCAAAAAATCTTAAAACTGATTACACTTTCTAAGGTGGTGGACACAGGAGTGATTCATGTTTTTTCTTTTAACTGTATGTTTTCCAGAATATCTGAAGTAAAAATCGACCACTATTTGCAATAAAAAATGTAACCATAACGCAAAACAATGATGAACGATGCTGTCCAGTCCTTTGTTATTTGGTTAGCTCCAGACATCTACTGACACCCAGTGTCCCAGTCACAGGACCCTTGGCTGGGCAGGCCCCTCAGAGGTCATCCTGACTCAGCAGAGGTAGGGACCTTGCCCGACATTCCCCCTAAGCTGTTGGGAGGATCAGGCCCAGATGCCTGGCTTCCTGACAACTCTCAAATACATCCACACAACTTCTTCCACAGTTCTGTCTCCCAGGGGAAGGTCATAAATCAACAAATGTACAGAAACATAACTTTTTTAAAGAGCTCTGGCAAGAATGGCCATGCCAAAAGACCTACTTTGTGCTCTGATTATTAATGGAAAAAGCAGGAAGACTAGATGGAAAAAACAAGACATTCTTTCCTGATCACAGAGGAAAAGAGCAGACACATCCGAAGGAGGGGAGGACCCCAGACAGCAGGCGTGATGGGACAGGCAGAGGCTGTGGGAACATTTGTCGGCACACGTCGGCTCCAGCAGGCCCGCCTGCCTGGAGGGCACCAGAAGCAGGGGTGGCACTGCACTGGCCAGAAGGACGGCCACCAGAGCAGCAAGGACAGGGACCTGTGTGGGCAAGGAACTCACTCAGGGAACAGCAGGGAGGCTGTGTGCGGGAGCCGAGTAAGCGAGGCCAGAGCACGCACAGCCTAAGAGGCCACGTGAGAGAGACACGGACTGAATCATGATGCCAGTACCTAAGCGTGATCTCCGTGGACCTCTCCACACACACCCAAGCCAGCGAGGAGGGCATGACAGAGACGCAACCCGTGCCCCTTATGTGTCTGTGGACTGAATAAAGAGATGTGGTGCTCTGGATGAAGTCTGGGAGGGGCTTCATCATTTCCACCTCCCTTTCCTCCCCGCCCCCAACAACTCTGAAGAGAGATGCTATAGAGCAAGCTAGCACATAGGGACAGAGCTAATGAGTGGGTCAAAATGGTGTCCCAGGCCTGATCACTGACCACACAGGAGCCACTTCATGTCAGAGCATGCAGGAAGCTGGCCCTGGGCCACGTCACCAACTCCCGGCTATCTAGCTTCACTTGGCTCAACCTCACATCTCCACTCATCCTCAGACATGCCATGATACGTTACTTCAACCCCATGCTTGCTAGAAAACCCATTGTGAGAAGTCAGGGCCACATTGATCTTTAGAGGATGGCAACGACAGTGAAGGCCTCAGGGGCTTCCTGGGTGATGGTCCTGTTGTCTTAATCTGAGTGCTGGTGTTCACTTTGTGAGCACCCACTGCATGCATACGCTGTATGCATTAATAAAAAGTTACTGCCTTCCTAGCCGGGCGTGGTGGCTCACGCTTGTAATCCCAGCACTTAGGGAGACTAAGACAGGAGAATCATGAGTTCAAAGCCAGCCTCAGCAATGGCGAGGCGCTAAGCAACTCAGTGAGATCCTGTCTCTACATAAAACACAAAATAGGGCTGGGGATGTGGCTCAGTGGTCAAGTGTCCCTGAGTTCAATCCCTGGTACCAAAAACAAGTTATTGCCTTCCTGACCTTGAGTGGCAGACTACCCAATCCACAAAAAACAAAAACAAAAAAACAAAAACCACACATAGGCAATTTCTAAAGGTCTGGGCATCCCCATAGCCCAGGGTATATACCTGCAGGGATAGACGGGCAGAACTGGAGTCCTGGATGTCATTTACAAAAATTACCCAGAGGATCAGAAATTTACTTCCATGTCCAATGGAAGCCTAGACCCAGTAATTCAAAGCACGGCAGAAAGTCTCCAGAAGCCATTGCCAGTTCCTAGGGAAGCACACCCAGAGCTGAGTAGCTGATGAGCTGCTACCACCACCCTCTACTTTAGTACTTGCCTTGGATTTAATGAAATGTCTGATACTGGGGGGAGTGGGGGTAGATGGGATCTCTGCGATGCACTGACAGACCCCTGTCCTGGAATTCTGGAGGTGCTACTCTATGACAAGATTGGCCTATATTATTTCCTTTTATATGAAAAATGATCCATGTTTCCATCTAGGCTGGAATTCGACCCCACAGTTCACACATCTATTGCTAATAAAGTCAGATAAGACGTGCTTAAAAGGTCACTGAGACAGGACACTCAGATGGGAAGGAGCAGATGGGATGACTTCCTCCTGTTCCTTTTCTGGGCAGCTCATTTCACCTGCTTGGCCATTAAAATGAAGTCAAGTGGGACAGGCTCCCTGGGGCCCTGGCAGGGGCAGGGCCATTCCCAGGAGAAATCACACCTGTTTCTAGACAAGCAGGCTGAGGGTGGGGTCTGCCACACCAGCTTTCTGGGTTTAAATATTGCAGCAGGAATGTCCACCAATGTCACAAAAACTAGCCAAGTGTAGTGGCGCATGCCTGTCATTCCAGACACTCAGGAAGCTGAGGCAGGAAGATCGCGAACTAGGGGCCTGCTTCAACAACTCAACAAGACCCTCAGCAACTCAGTGAGACCCTGTCTTAAAAAATAAAAAGGGCTGGAATGTAGCTGAGTGGTAAAGTGTCCCTGGGTTCAATTCCTAGTACCAATTAATTAATTTATTAATTAATTTTTTAAAAAACTAGAACTGATGATGTGGCTGCCTAGCATGCATGAGGCCCTGCGTTTGATCCCCAGCACCACGAAAAAATAAAAACTAAAGACAAAACCAGTCTCTCCTCTCTGCTTGTGGGTAGAGGATGCCATCCATGCCCTTGTGGGAGAAAGGAGACCCTGGAACCTCTGCATTCCTGCTTTCCTAACCCTCTGGTGCCTAACAGAGGTGGCAGAGTCTTCTCCCCACTGGGCAGTGTGTGGCTCTATCCTGGGTGTCTTTTGCACTGAATGATCCTCCAGGCCTGCCCACAATAGGCAGGAAAGGCACAGGGGCTGCGAGTCCAGAGGACGCATTAGTTCGGAGTCCTGACAGTACAGGAAGAAGGTCTAGGAAGGGCAGGGAGCACACAGGTGCCCCCAGTGCACCTGGGTGGACAATGCATCTGGAGAGGCAAAGACAAGGCTCCCAACTTGACATGCATGACCACCTCGTCCCACCAAGTGAGCCATCAGAGTGGAGGGGAAAGTCCTGAGACGGGCAGAAGTGCTACCACTCATGCATGTGTGGTCTTAAGCATGTCACTGAACCTCTCTGGCCTCAGTTATAAACAAAGAGCAATGGAGCCTGTGTCACACCTGTGTGAAGTTTCAATGACAATAATACCCACTAGGCTTTAACCCAATGCCTGGCACATCACAGGCATTCAAAGGATAGTAGCTATTATTAGAACCACGGTGCCCATGGTCACCTGCCCCAAGAGTGGAGGATGTGGAGGATGTTTCATTGAAAGAGCAGAGTGGTCCAGCTGCTGGTGTGCAGCTGGCAGGTGGCCCTTACCTATCAGCCCCTGCAGGGACTGCCCAAGCTACACAGAGCTACTTTGTCCAAGGTCACCATCTCCCCAGGGTGGCCCACATCCAGTGGCTGAGCATGGGGAGTGTGAAGGCCAGGTCATCTCAGCCCAACTCAGGATGGGGCTAAAGGGCTCTTCCAATCCCCAGCTCCTGGAGGGGTCACTGTAGCTTAGCTCTCCTCTGCTGCTTCCTTCTCCTCCCCTCCTGTCCACAGGTGGGGACCTCAATAGCACCTGCTAATAAGCCTAAATTTGCAGAGTCAGTTTCCCCAGAAATCCAGACCAACGCGTGGTTATTTGTGTCCTTTGTCCTTAGTGAAAGAGGAGGGGACCTGTGTGAGGAGGACAAATGGAAACTGGAGGAGCAGGACAGGGCATAACAAAACATGTGCCAGCTCTGCCTCCCCTCTGCAGGAGGAACAGCAGTGTAGACAGAAGCCACCTGCACCAGGTAGCACCTCCCAAGAGCCATGCCCAGTAGGAACCCAACATCTTCCAAGCAGTTGGTAGGGCAGAGAAAAACATGTACATTTTCACTTCAATGTGAGAAATTTATTTCTCTCTTGCTCATTTACTTTGCTTATTTCCTGCCTCTTCTACTACACTGCCTGTTCAGGGAGGCAGAGGTTTCTGTCTGTGCTGTTCCCTCTGTATCCCCAGGGCCTAGAATAGAGCATGGCTCAGGATCCATGCTCAGAGTAAAGATGATGAATGAACAGTGTTGGTTACTAATCACTGCCCTGATCCAGAATGTAAACTTGCATCCCTGCATAAATAAAACTGTTTTGTTGTTAGCTTGAAATTAAATACTAAAGAAATTAAAACCCAAATCAAAAGACCCACAGAACCAGGCACAGTGGTGTACACATGTAATTCCAGCTAAGCCCCACTACTCAGAAGGTGGAGGAAGGAGGATCGCAAGTTTGAGGCCAGTTTCGGTAACAGAGCAAGAGCCTTGTGTCAAGATGAAACTTTAAAAGCTCAGAGGTAGAAAGCTCCTAGGTTCAATCCCCAGTATCATGGGAAACATAATTTTTTTTTTTGGTACTGGAGATTGAACTCAGGGGCACTCGACCACCGAGCCACCTCCCCAGCCCTATTTTATGTTTTTATGTAGAGACAGGGTCTCCTGAGTTGCTTAGCGCTTCGCCGTTGCTGAGCCTGGCTTTGAACTCACGATTCTCCTGTCTCAGCCTCCCAAAGTGCTGAGATTACAGGCTTGCGCCACCGCGCCCGGCATAAATTTTTTTTTTTTTTGGTACTGGGGATTGAACTCAGGGGCACTCGACCACTGAACCACATCCCCGGCCCTATTTTGTGTTTTATGTAGAGACAGGGTCTCACTGAGTTGCTTAGCGCCTCGCCATTGCTGAGGCTGGCTTTGAACTCGCAATTCTCCTGTCTCAGCCTCCCTAAGTGCTGGGATTACAGGCTTGAGCCACCGCGCCCGGCTCCGGCATAATTTTTTTAATTAAAAACTTTTTTAAAAATAAAAGACCCATGGCATCTCCAACAAAATACTAGCCCCCAAGGTCAGAATCTGCAAGGAAGGGACAGTTCACAGTAGAATGGTGCTATGTGCTTTAAAAAAATAAATCAACAAAGTAACCTTGACCTCCGACTGCCAAGTGTAGGGTGAGAGCTAGTTCCCAGAAGTTCTCATGAGGAGCAAAAACACCACCACAAGTTGCATAGATATCCAGTGGCCCAGCACTTCACACCCTCTACAAGGACCTCAGGACCCACAGCAAGCACAGGTTAGGAGCAATAAGCCAGCCATCTTCCCCGCCCAGGGCCTTCCCTGCCCCTTCCCTCCTCCACTCCATGGAGCTACAGGATTGAGGCTATGGGAGAACCAGGAGCCAAATTATCCAGAGTTCAAAAGTGGAAAATAATAAGTTTCGGGTAGAATAGGCTGTCTTTCTAGATAGTTCTCCTGTGAAATAAGCAAATCATCACTGAACAGCAGGATATCTTATCCCCTCCAAAACTCATGTGGAGGAAAAAAAGTTGAATCAAGTAGTCACCAAGTGTTTGTGGTTTAAAAAAAGAATAAAACAAAACCTGCACATTTAAATAAAACCAGCAAGTAGCATCTTCCATCCTATTTCAAGACACTACTGTAGGTGCCACCTGCTGCTGGCTGGTACCGGCTGTGGGTTAAAAGGCTCCTAGTACAGCAGGGTTCAAATCGCTCTGCACATCAGGATCACTTGGCTTGTGGGGTCCACGCTCCTTGCTGTGTCCTACCCCATAGGTTTTGATTCAGTAGGTCTAGGGTAAAGCTCGGGGCTTCCATTTCTACCCAGTGTGTGGCTGGTTGAGGGAATACACTTTGAGAATCACTTCCTTAGCCAGGTGCAGTAGCACGCATCTGTAACCCTGGCTACTCAGGAGGCTGAGGCAGGAGGATCCTAAGTTTGAAGCAAGCCTCAGCAACTTACAAGACTCTGTCTCAAAATAAAATATAAAAAGAGCTGGAGGTGTAGCTCAGTAGTAAAGTGCCCCTGGGTCCAATCCCCAGAAGAAAAAAGACCCACTGTCCTTTGAACAGCCTTCCACAGCAGTGGTTCACCTGCTTCAATGGCACACAAGAACCACAAGACACACACTCACACACACACACACACACACAGCGGTTGAGAGCTACAGACCAACTGCTCAGGAGTTTCAGTCCCTGAGAAGCGACTCCCATTTGAGTCTTGCATAAGCCTGTCACTGCAAGAGGCTCTAAGGTCACACCCTGAACCCTTGAAATCCAAAGTCACAGCATTTCGTTCCTTTTTTAAGACAGTCATGAGCAATCCCACCCTGCTTTACCCTTCACACATGAGTAACTCCCAGCTGCAAGATCCACTTCTGCCCAAGAACGCTTTCAAGTTTCTGAACTAGACAAGCAGTTGAAAGAGGAAGCAAAAAAAAAAAAAACAAGCCTCTCAAAGACAGCTACAGCATCCCTGGTAGAGACCTATCACCCAACTCTGGGCAGCTCCAGAAGCTTCTCACTCACCAAAGTAATCAGCCTTTGGGTGAGCATCCATCTCTTGCTCCAGACGCTGGGTGAGGGCTTCTAATTTCAATTCTGCAGCAGAAGGTCCAAGTTCAGGGCCTGGGATGAGAGTCTGGCAGGGTAGCCTCACCCTGGAAGAGTTGGGGCTGTCTGGAAGCACAGTTCCTAGGCTACCATCAGGGCACCAGCTGGGAGGACCCTCTTTACAAGATAACTCAGGTGGAGTGGACATTACTGGATGGACAAGGTTGGTGGTACTGAGCTTGGGACCAGTGCCAAGGTCTGCACAGCCAGACTTCGGTCCCAACCCAGGGATCTTACCTAGCTGTGAACTATCCTGGCCAGCTGCAGATAATGGGGCAGAACTAGAAAGGTAAGATTTGGGCCCATCCTGAAGCCAGGGTTGAGGGTCCACAGTGGGTTTGGACAACACACCTGAAATCTCACAACCCAGCCCCAAGTTTGTCCTTGAAAGAGTTCCTTGAGTAGGGCAATTGGAGGCAAGGGGTGCTGAAATAGAAGAGTTCCTGGGCTGAACTGGCGCCCCATTCTCCAAGGTGGGAGAAGGCAGGCTCGGGCTCACCCTCTGGGAGGAGGCAGTGGACCAAAGTCCTGCTGGCTTCTCACTATTACAGCCACCAACACCACCATTCTGGCCACCAAGGCCACTCTCAAAAGACTTGCTGGAGCTCAGGGAGAGCTGTGGTTGGTACAGGTGATGGTCCCCACAGGGTCTGGGCAATGAGGAGTCACTCCCTGAGGAACCAGGCCACCCACTCCCTACACCCAGACCGATGCTGGAGGACACTCCTGATTTGTCCTCCCACTTTGGGCTTGCCAAAGAGAGGTTATCATAATAGTCTCCATGAGTGAGGCAGGAAGGATCCTCACAGGGACGGTGGAAAGCAGACCTCTCGGAACTCAGTGGGCCCTCCCTGGAACCACAGTCCTGACTACCAGGCCTTGTGCCATAGACATAGGGCCTGGCCCTCTGCTCCTGAGGCGGATATGTGGGCTGCCCAGTGGCACTGAGGGTGGTTACCCCAGGCGCCACTGTGGAGGCAGCAAGAGGGGGCTTGGCAGCACCATCCACAGTCAGTTTGCTGCCCACACCAACTTCCCTGTGGGCCTGTGGGCCCAGCCGGCCCCCACCATTGACAGGGCCTCTGCTCCCCTTGGGAAGGGTCTCTTCCTGCAGGAGCTGCTGCTGCTGCTGAAGGTGGATTTTGGCCATCTTGGTAGCAAATACCCTGCGTGTCTCCTCAAACTCAGGGTTGTTGCCGGCACCTTTGTCCACTCGGAAAAGCCCATCCTTGGAGGCTTCATACATATTCAGATCCTCGATGAATTTACTGGCCTCCAGGCCCAGGTCATCATACTTATCCATGTTGCAGACCAGTGTCCAGGCCTAGCCCCAGGTCGCAGGTATGACTGTGGTGGCGGCAGGGGTGCGGAGAGGGTGCTGGCAAAGGGCCAGAGGTCAAGTCCAGCCCAGGGCAGGTAAAGACTTCCACCTGCCCGACATGAGGGTCATGACTCTAGGACTTAAAAGTCCAGTCAAAGTTGAGGCCTCCGGAGCAGCTGGACCAAGTTTCTTTCCAACTTCTTTCCCCCTAGAGAGCGTCCACGTGGGGGCAGTTGGCGCTCAGCTGTCCCTGGCCTGCTCTACGGAGTTCTTTTCTCTTTTCCAAATCATAAAAAGAAAAAGAAATAGGCAAGAATAAAAAAGAGTGAGAAAGAAAAGGAAAATCACATCCACCTCAGGCAACCGAACTTGGAAGGAAATGCACCGGGCAGCCGCTGGGCTGGGGCCGGGTCCGCCAGCACCGTGCAGAAGCTGCCAACAGGATCCCGCCGAGCAAAGCGTGGCGGCCGCAGGCGCGCGCTCAGTCCTCCCGGGCTTCCTGGGGCCAGGGCTGGGGCCCTGCGACGCGGGGCGGGGACGCGGGCGATCCCCCCGCGGCGGGAGTCTCGGCAGCTGGGCCCCGGAGTGGTCGGGTGTGCGATGGCGGCGGCGGGGTGCGCGGCCCAGGCGGCGGGACGCGGAAGTGAGTGCGCCGGACAGGGAGCAGCGCCCGCCGCTCGCTCGCCCGCCGGGCGCGTCCCGGGCTGCCGGGAGGCGGTGGCGGTGGCTGCCGAGGGGCGGGGACGGCGCGGGCAGACTCCCGGGGCAGGCCTGTGTCTGCAGCCTGGCTGAGCCTCCGCCCTCGGACGGGCCAGGGAACCCCGAGGTGTGCCCGGCGCTCTCGCCCGGGGATTGCGCGGGAGTTCCCCTCCGCCTCTGCCTCGCAGCTGCGAGTCCGGGGCCGAACGGATCCCCCCGCCCTCTTCCTGTCCCGGGCACTCGGCCGGCCCCGCCCCTGGCAGCGCGGGGCGGGGTCCTGAGCGAGGAAACGCCCCCGCGGCCTGGGCAGCCTGCGAGGGCAGGAGACCCGTTGCTTAAAGTTTACTCCGAGTTTCGAGAGCGCGCGCTCCTCGCCCCCCCCGTGCCTCAGATTCCTGGGTGGAAAGCCAATCCTGTGTGCCGCTCAAGGCCGCCACTTCCCGGGCTGTGCCGGCCGCCCGACTTGCGGAAGGTGCACAATGGGAAATCTGGGATGTCTCCTGTGGCTGGTGACATCCAGACTGCGGCACAGACGGAGAAATGTCCAAGATGTCAACGTGACCAGCAAAGCGAGGATGGAAATCCAGGTCCCCTGAAAACAAGTAAAAGGAAAGTCATGTGCCCTGGAGCAAGCGAGCCTTTAACGTCCTACGTGTGGCAATAGAAACAGGTGCCCTTGTGGGTTCCTTTTTCATACGAAGACTCTTGGTCCCCAAGTGTGTGCATGCGACTCCAGAAGCACCAGGCTTGACTTCTTGTCAAGCCCCCGCTTGTCCCGATACACCCTACACAACTCCGAGGTGACCTTGGAGAGGTTTCATTTCCCACATAGCAGAGTGATCCTAAGACAAAGACCAGATTTGTCACTTAAAATATCAACGCATACCCTGGATTTAGATTGAAATTGGTCCTATACCACGGCCTTCCACACCTGACCAGCCCTGCCTCTCCTAACGTGATTTGGAGGTCTTCCCTCAGTGAGCTTTTGCTGCGGAAGCTTCCTGGTGTCTGTCCAGAGCCTTGCCCCTCTGCCTCTGAACTTAAATCACCTCCTGCTGTTCCTTTAAAGCATCCTCTTTATCTCCTGGTCAGTTCTAGACACTTTTATACAGTCATCCCTTAGGTATCCGCTGGGGATTTGGTTCCAGACATTGCCTTCAACCAATTTAAAACTCCACACATGCTCAAGTCCTTTACATAAAATAGCATCGTTTTCATATGACCTATGCATACCCTCCCATACACTTTAATTCATCTCTAGATTACTTATAAAGCCTAATACAAGTTAAATGTAATATAAATAGACATTGTTTTATTTTTAGGAATTAATGAAGAAAAAAATAGTTCACACATGTTCAACTTTTTTTGTTCATTCTGTTGGTTGAATCCCCAGATGTGAAACTCTGTTCCCAGAGGGTCAACTGTAATTACTTATTTGTCTGTCTACATGCCTTTTTTGTTTGTTTGTTTAGTGTTTGGTTTTCCACCCTATAAGACCATATCTGCATGTTCAGTGCTTGGTTGAATAAGTGTGTTAGTGAATCCCTATCTGTAGGGTTGTGAGGAGAAACAAATAAGATAACATGCATGAAAGTGCTTTAAATTCTGTAAACCCAAAGTGTGGTTCAGAAACCAGTAGAGTATGAATTCCCCAGGAGCTTGTTGAAAATGCAGTCCCATGCCCAGCCCCAATTTACTGAACCGGAATCTGCATTTTAACAGGGTGGGGGTGGGGTGCACAATAAAGTTTGAGAAACATTGCTATAAAGCACTAAACTAGAATTCAGAGAGTTTTGTTTTGTTTGTACTAGAATTGAACCCAAGGGCTCAGTACCCCTGAGCCACAACCCTGATCCTTCGTATTTTTTTTTGTTTTCAAACAGAATCTCTTTAAGTTGCTGAAGGTCTTGCTAAATTGCTGAGAGTGGCCTTAAACTTGCAATCCTCCTGTCTCAGTCTCTTAAGTCGCTGGGATTACAGGCATGCACCACATCACTCAGCTAGAATTAGGCATTTTTATCTTAAAAGAATCTTCTAAGCCTGGCACGGTGGCACAAGTCTGTAATCCCAGCACTTAACGGAGGCTGAGACAGGAGAATCGCGAGTTCAAAGTCAGCCTCAGCAATGGCAAGGCACTAAGCAACTCATTGAGACCCTGTCTCTACATAAAACACAAAATAGGGCTGGAGATGTGGCTCAGTGGTCAAGTGCCCCTGAGTTCAATCCTCAGTACAAAAAAAAAAGAATCTTCTAGGGCTGGGGTGTGACTCAGTGGTAGAGCACTTGCCTAGTATGTGTGAGGCCCTAGGTTCAATCCCCAGCCCTGGGGGTAGGGGGTGGGAAGCATAAAAAGGTAGTAACCCATGGGCATCAACTTTGGAAGCTGAGGCAGGAGAATCAGAAGTTTGAGGCCAAGCCTCAGCAACTTATTGAGAACCTGTCTCAAAATAAAAGAACTTTTAAAAAGGCCTGGAGATGTAGCTCAATGGTAAGCACCCCTGGTTTCCTGATTTCCATCCCCAGTACTGCAATCAATAAATAACTGAAATGCTAAACGTGGCCTGGAGACCACAAATGTTTTATTGCTACTGTTTAATACTCAAAGCAGACCTTTCAAGTTCTGTGCATCACATTTAGAATCCCAGCCATGGTTATTTAATATAGGCCAGTTTTGTCTGTGTCATGTGCTTAGAAAAACCTGTTGATTAATATCTCAAAAAAATGTGAACATACACACCAGTTGTTTAAAAAGCAAACTACTTAGCTGGGCACGGTGGCCCATGCCTGTAATCCCAGCACATTGAGAGGCTGGCAGGAGGATCTCAAGTTCAAATCCAGCCTCAGCAACAGCAGGACGCTAAGCAACTCAGTGAGACAGGGCTGGGGATGTGGCTCAGTGATTGAGTATCCCTGAGTTCAATCCCCAGTACCAAAAAAATAAATAAAATAAAAAGCAAACTACTTGAGCTAAATATTTTTATCAGTAGGCCAACAGAGCATGGATAGTTTTTTTTTTTTAATATTGTTTTAGTTGTAGATGGACACAATGTCTTTATTTTATTGGTTTGTATGTGGTGCTGAGGATCGAACCCAGGGCCCCACGCATGCGAGGCAAGCGCTCTACTGCTGAGCTACAATCCCAGCCCGAGAGCATGGATAGTTTTAAGTGTTTACAAATGAATTTAATTTTGTTGAATGAGAAATGTTCAGGGTTGTATCTCTACCCATATCTTAGTCCATTCAGGCTGCCATAATAGAATACCATAGACTGAGTGGCTTATAAACAACAGAAATTCATTGTTCATACTACTGGAGGCTGGGAAGTTCATACTACTGGAGGCTGGGAAGTCCAGCAAATTCGGTGTCTAGAGTGGGTTACTTTCTGGTTCACAGATCATACCTTCTTGCTGTGTCCTCAGACAGTGGCAGAGGTCCTTTGGACTTCTTTCATGAGGGCACTATCCCATTCACTTATCCCATTCACTTATCCCATTCACAAGAGCTTCACTCTCGTGACCTCATCACCTGCAGGAGGAGGCTGTCCACATACGAATTGGGATTGGGCAAACACATTCAGTCCATAGCAATGAGTAAAGCATGGCTCCATTCCAAGGTGGAGGTCATTCCCTCCTGAACCTGCCTTTATCACAGATACCACTATCAACACACAGCTTTCCTTTAGTCCTGAAGTCGATTAAAAAAAAAAAAAAAAAAAAACTGTTTGCCACACGGACACACTCATTATGTGAAACTTTCGACTAGACCTGCATCTCAGTGACATCCGTCAGATCATGTCCCTCCTCATCTCCAGACTCTTCAGCAGTGTCCTGAACCACACTGAGAGTAAGATCCTCCCCTTGGCCTTCTGTAATCTGGCCTCTTTGCCTCCTCTGTCACCTAATTTCCCAATCCTTCCCTGCTTGCTCTACTCCAGCCACATTGACTTCGCTGTTGCTTACCCTCACGAAACATTCCTTCTGGCGCTGAACACACATTGCACTTGTGATGGCCTGGGCCCTTCTCCAGGTGTTAAGCACAAAGTAGAACCTTCTGTCCTCTCTGGACTTACATTTCTTTATGTGTGAGTAGGAAGGATGGACAATAAACAATGTAGGTACAACCTTAGAGAGGATGTCAGGAAGGAAGGAGTACTGTGGAAACAAATGAAGCCAGGAAGGGGACATAAGGAGGGGCACAGTGTTAAATACAAAGGTCAGGGGAGATCTTGCTGAGCAAGGGACACTCCTGGGCTGGGAGTGTAGCTCAGTGATAGAGCACTTGCCTAGCCTGTGTGAGGCCCTGGGTTCCATCCCCAGCACCACAAAATAATAAAAATTAAAATTAAATAAAATATGAGAGGTGGATGAGCATGTTCAAGGCTGATGGGATTGGCCTGATGTGGTGGGGCTGGGGGAAGAGCATGACTAATGCCAAAGGGAGGAAGGAGAGTTTCTGGAATAACGTTCCAGAGTGGCAGAACAGCTGGACTCCGGTGCACATCTCACCTCACCCATGGTAACGGAAAGGAAGGATTTGGCAGGACTCAAGTAGGTAAATACATAAGGTATTGGAATCTTAGAGTGGTAGCCTTCTGATGGATAGAATTTTGCCAGTGAACTCGGAAGCAAGGAGGTTGGCTGAGCACGAAGCTGGTGAAGCTACTGATGAGTTGGCCATCTAGGGCAGAGGGAGAGTGAATGACCCCAGGAAGTTGAGGGCTCCCCTTAGCTCCCCAGCTCCACCCTGAGAGTCTGGCTGTGAGCTTCCACCGGGCCAGCCAGCACCGTAGCCTATTTTTTTCTAGCCAAGTTTCGGCTGCATAGATGTGGGTGTGGAGTAGGTAGAGTGGTGGGTCTAACCAGGGCTGGCTTTTGCCAAGCAAGGGCAACGTACTGGAGAATGGGCAAAGAAGTTGCCATTTCCTTTGCCTAGAACCTGCTCCCCCACATATCCATGATCCCCTCCCTTACAACTCCCAGTTCCCCACTCAATGACCACTTCCTAGGGAAGCCCTTCCCAACACCCCTCTCCTTGCCTGACACATGGGGAACACACAATGCTTCCTGGCTTGTTTGCCGTTGGTCTTTTCACTGGAATGCAAACTCACAGGGCTGTGGATTTCCACTATGTGGATCATTGCAGTATTCTAGCAATCTAGAAAAATGCCTGGGGGCAACCCTGCCCTGCTCCCTCAAAAAAAAAAAAAAACGATTTCAGTCGCAGCCGGAAAGGGAGTGCAAGTGCTGCCACCTACAGGTAGGAGAAATTACTGGGCTTAGAGGTGACCCAGGTTTGGAGAAGCCTGGAAGGTATTACTCTTGTAACTTTTTATTGTGTCTGCATACCCCCTTTTTTTTTTGCAGGGGAGTAACCAGGGACTGAACTCAGGGGCACTCCACCACTGAGCCATATCCCCAGCCCTATTTCGTATTTTATTTTGAGACAGGGTCTCAGTGAGTTGCTCAGTGCCTCGCCTTTGCTAAGGTTGGCTTTGAACTCTCAACCCTCCTGCCTCAGCCTCCCGAACCGCTAGGATTACAGGCATATGCCATCGGGCCTGGCTCTCTGCACACCTTCTGAAGATATTGTTTGGTTATCTTGTAGCCAAAAATTTGACCCAAATCATATTTGATGAATATTAATGATACATATCTTAGTCAAGAATATAACTGCATATGGATATATGTATTTGTGCATTTGAATTTGTAAAAGATATTTGACTTAATAGTGTTTGTGCCCAAAGTTCAAAGCCAGCCTCAGCAACTTAGCGAGACCTTGTCTCAAAAATAAAAGTGAGTGGGGGGGAGGAGCTGGGGATGTGGCTTTGTGGTTAAGTGCCCCTGGGTTCAAATCTTATTACCAAAAAAAAAATTGTGATTTGTGCCTGGTGTGGTGGTGCATATCTGCAATCCCAGTGACTTGGGAGGTTGAGACAGGAGGATCACAAGTTCAAGGCCAGCCTTAACAACTTAGCAAGAATTTGCCTCAAAATAAGAAATGAAAAGGGCTGGGGATGTGGTTCAGTGGCTATGCATTCCTGGGTTTAATCCCCAGTACCACAGTGGGGGAAGAAAAAGAAAGGAAAAAACCTGCATGAATGCATACCTACATATTTTTTTTTTGTATAGATGTGTATAAAAAACTGTTGGCTAACGGGCATTTGAGAAACCCCAGTCCAATAGACTGTAGGCAGAGCACTGCTCAAGCAGTCTGTGAATTGTTAAGGGGCTCATGGGACAGAGGGCCCCTGGCTTGAGACACAGCCCTGCTTATTTTGCAGTAAACTGAAAGGGCCTTTCTGTAGCTTTTGCTTGGCTATAGGAAATTTCCCTGCACACAATGCTGTGTGTGTCCCAAATTTGGAGGGCCACTTCAGAGACAGATCTGAAAAGAATCTTTATATTTCAGCTGAAAAGATGGATAAAGAATTAAGAACCAAAGTCCCTTTGGGCTCTTTTCATCTACTGATGCCAGAACAGGCCAGGAGCCCAGTCCCCTCCAAATCCGTTTCCTGAACCTTGGGCTTCTCCGGCCCTAAGTGTCACTGTGGAATTGTCCCATAAATGGAGAGAAGCAGCTGCAATGAAGGGCCTTTCCTGGTGCTTGTAATGAGCCTTTGTTTCATGATTTTCTGTCCTGGAAAGTTGCCTGGGTCAGGCCAGATCTTAGGACCATGACCTTGCACTGTGTGTGTGGCCTCTGCCAGGCTCCTGGCACTCGCTCTTTCTTCCCCTGATCCCCACCTACAACCAGCCCTTCAGCTGCACAGGCGACCCAGCTGGAGGCCTGCGCCTGGCCACGGGCCCATGACTTCCCACAGCCCTAACCAACCCCTCCCGGAGCCATCTGCTCAGAAAAAGCTGTGAAAGACTCTTAACAAGACTTAATAAACTACAGTGCTGATTTCTGAATCAGCCGCATTCTCTGGTTTAATCTTATTTTGCGGGGTGGGTACTAGGGATTGAACTCGGGGGCACTCAACCACTGAGCCACATCCCTAGCCCTATTTTGTATTTTATTTAGAGACAGGGTCTCACTGAGTTGCTTAGCACCTCGCTGTTGCTGAGGCTGGCTTTGAACTCTCGATCCTCCTACCTCAGTCTCCTGAGCTGCTGGGATTACAGGCGTGAGTCACCTCGCTGGGCTCATCCTACTTTTTTACACCATGCTCAATTAACTATTGTTGTATGAATGAATAACTATCATCCTGGACAATAATAATTCTATTAAGAGCTGACATTTACCGAGAACTGGCTAAGAGTTTACCATACCTATCTCATTTCATTCTCACAATTTTCTATAAAAATCCTGGTCAGGCATAATGGCACATTCCTATAATCCTAGCTACTCAGAAAGCTGAGACAGGAGGATTGCAAATTCAAGGCCAGCCTCAGCAATTTAATGAGACCCTCAGCAACTTTGTGAGATCCTGTCTCAAAAGAAAAAATCAAAAGGGCTGGGGATGTGGCTCAGTGGTTAAACCCCTGGATTCAATCCCTAGTACCAAAAAATAGTAATAGTAATAATAATAATAATAATAATTAATAATCCCTCTTTTCAGTGTAAGCAGAAGGTAATAGCCAAATATTCTTTCTTTCTTTTCTTTTCTTCCCCTCTTGGTGCTGGGGGTTGAACCCCATAGAAGGAACTGGCATGTACTAGGTAAGCGCTCTACTGCTGAGCCCTACTCCAAAGCCTATTTTAAAAACTTCTGGTAGAAGTATGATAGAAGGGTGTTGCCTGGTGGAATCACATCAACTGAACACTAGATCCTAGCTGGGTTGTGGCTCAATGACAGAGCACTGGACTGGCCTGTGCAACCTAGACCTGGATCAAGACAGAGCATGCCCAGCACCCTGGGAGCCCCTGTGTCCTCCCCACCTTCCCAAGGTTAACCACTACCCTGGCTTCCAAAAGCACAGATTAGTGATGCCTATTCCTGCTTTTCACATGAATGGAGCCACACCCTATGGGCTGTTTGGGGGCTGGCTTCTTTTGCTCAAAGTGTTTGTGATCTTCATTTGCAATGCCCTGTCCTTGGAACGTGCCTGTTTGCCCTTCTGTGTGACTGTACCGCATGGGTAGGTCACCTCACCCACCCTGTTACAGCAGGCACTTGGGTAGTTCCCTCTTTGGAACTATTTTGCCTAGCGCTGCTGAGACAGTTCTAGACAGAGGTCAGTGATGAACCAAGGTGGGCCTTTCTTTTGGACACATGGATGAGAATGGGATTGCTGGCTCACAGGGTACGGGCGGGTCCATGTGCTAGATCCTAGCTGGGTTGTGGCTCAATGACAGAGCACTGGACTGGCCTGTGCGAGGCCCCAGGTTCTGTCTCCAGAACTTCAAAAAGGAAAAGGAAAGAAGTAGCAGATCCTGCCAACCAGGACTCCAAATTGGTGGTATGGTTACACTCTGCCTCTCCAGCAGCCAGGGAGGGTCTGGCTGATCCTCACCAACATTTGATATCATCTGTCTCTTCATTTTAATCATTCTGGTCCGTGCAAACAGGTATCTCATTGTGCTTTAATCTGATGATGATGAAAACTGAATGCTCCGAATCCTTTTTTATGAGGAGATCATAAAACAAAGAACTACTCGATTTCTTTCTTTCTGAAAAGTTGCTGAAATAAACCTTCGGTTCTGTTTTCCTGAGATGCAGTGAGTCCTGCTTTTCCCTTAAGGTAGATTGAGGAAAGCCCTGAGCATCATGTGCCCCGGCTTGGGGCACATTCTCAGTCCTCTCCAGGCCTCCATCTCCTCTCCCTTCTAGGAATGAGTTAGGAACCCCCAGGTAACAGTAAGACTTGACAGAGAAGACTTGTGACCCTCGTTGGTTGGCAGGCATTTCCATTTCATCAAACCAAATTTCTGTCAAGCCCACATACTCAGACTCAGCCCGACAGAGCCTCTGCAACCCAGCTTCATTAGTCAAAATTATGCCCCAGATCAACAAGGCACTGAATCAGATGGAGCCACAAGCCTTTTCTCTCTGACAGCAAAACTATAGAGGACTCTGCTCTATAAAATTATTTGGGCTTGGCTGATTTTTAAAAAATTTTTAGTTGTAAGCTGGGTGCAGTGCCGCAAGCCTTTAATCCCAGCACTTAGGGAGGCTGAGACAGGAGAATCGCCAGTTCAAAGCCAGCCTCAGCAATGGCGAGGCACTAAGCAACTCAGTGAGACCCTCTCTCTACATAAAACACAAAATAGGACTGGGGATGTGGCTCAGTGGTCGAGTGTCCCCAAGTTCAATCTCCAGTACAAAAAAAAATTTTTTTTAGTTGTAGATGGACACAATACCTTCATTTATTTATGTGGTGTTGAGAATCAAAACCAGTGATCATTCATGCACGTTCTGTACTACTGAGCCACAAACCCAGCCCCCTGATCTTTTATATGTGTGTGTGTGTGTGTGTGTGTGTGTATAGTTGTTTTAATCCATTACAAACAAACAAACAATGAAGACATTTGAAGCAATCAAAATTCAGATGTACTAAGATAGACAACTGGAATCAACTGTAGAAAGAACAAGGATTGTGGCCATTCCAGAAGCTGATGATAAAATTATCCATGGGAGGCAGATAAAGTGATGGAACAGAACAAACAGAGCCACTGGACAAGCTGCTCAGTAGGGGGTGAGTCACTGGTCAGTCCCCAACAACCCTGCATGTTAGGATCTATTCCTATTTTCTAGAAAATGAAGCTCAGAGTGGTCACATCATTTTTTGAAGGTAGCACAGAATGTTGGGAGTTGCAAGACAGACCCAGTTCCTTTGGACACCAAGGATCTGGCTCTTAGTCTCAACCTTCAGACAGCTCCCTGTCTTGAGGAGCTGGCTCACAGGGAGTTCAACACCTTTGGGACTGGCATGTAGAGAGAGGAAGCTGCCCACCTCCCATTCTACCAAATGGGCACTGGCTGCAAAGCTAGGTGACACCAGCGTTGTCCAGGGTGTGGAGCAGAGAAGTCTCTGACTGGCCTATAGGACACCGTCATTCATGCAGAGCTCACCCAGCTGAGGTCTGCTGCTCCACTCTTTTTTTTTTTTTTTTTTTTGCAGGGCTATGGATTGGGCCTAAGCTTCCTGCCTGCCAGGCAAACACCTTACCACTTGGCTATACTTTCAGTCCATGCATTTTTTTTTCATTGTGAACATATTTTATTTTTTCTGTATTTTTTATTGGTGCATTATAGTGGTACATAATGGTGGGATTCATTGCTATGTATCATACGCACACTATAACAATATAATTTGGCTAAAATCATCCCCCCCAAATTTCCCTTTTGCCTTCCCGCCACCCCCCTCCATTTTTTCCTTTACTCTACTGATCTCCCCTTGAAAATGAGACACCTCCCTCCACTGCCTTTCTTTTCTTTAAAAAAAATTTTTTTAAGTTGTAAATGAAAACATCTTTATTTTATTTATTTATTTTTTTATGTGATGCTAAGGATCAAACTTGGTGCCTCACACGTGCTGGGCAAGAATTCTACCACTGAGCCACAACCCCAGTCCCCCGCCTTTCTTTTCATTTTTCCTTTCCAGTTTCCACGCACAAGAGAAAACACACACCCCTTGACTTTCTCAGTTTGGCTTATTCCAGTTAACATAATGTCCTCAAGTTCCATCCATTTTCCTGAAAATAACATAATTTCATTCTTCTTTAAGACTGTCCATTATTTTTAATGTTATGCTCCCAACTTGCACATATGGTAACTATGGGTATCAAATGTTTCTTAATTAAATTAAAAATTTTTTTAGTTGTAGATGAACATAAGACATTTATTTATTTATTTTATGTGGTGCTGAGGATCAAACCCAGTGTGTCACACATGCGAGGCAAGTGCTCTACCACTGAGCCCCCAGCCCCAGCCCTCTTAATTAAATGTTTAAAATAATTGTTTTAGTTATTCTTTTGGAGAAATATATGCTACACTATCAAAGGTGACTATTCTCACCAGGCTTGGTGGCGCATGCCTGTAATCCCAGCAACTCAAGAGGCTGAGGCAGGAGGCTCACAATTCAAAACCAGCCTCAGAAAATTAGTGAGGCCCTAAACAACTTAGTGGGACTCTGTTTCTAAATGAAAAATAAAAAGTGCTGGAGATGTGGCTCAGTGGTTAAGCACCCCTGGGTTCAACTCCCAGTACAAAAGAAACAAACAAAAGAGTAGCTATCATGAAAGCAGGGGAAAGAATCACGGGGACTTTTACTTTCTGTTGTATTTTTTCCCAATCATTTAAATCCCTTAGGATAAACAGGTTACAGGTTGTATTGGGGAGAAAGGCCATTAAAAATAGAAAAAGAGCTAAAGATGGTGATGCATACCTATAATCCTAGTCACTTAGGAGGCTGAGGCAGGAGGATCACAAGTTTGAGGTCAACTTCAGCAATTTTGAGGCTCTATCTCAAAAAAAGAAAGCCCGGGGGCAGTGGGAGGACGGGGGAATGTTAGGAGTGTAGCTCAGTGGTAAAGCACCCGTGGGGTCCAACCCAGCAACAAAACAAACAAAAAGAAAAATGAAAGCTAAAACCAAAACAACGAATTGATGACCCACCCATACAAAATGAGGCTTACCAGGAGCAGAAGGTGGTCCGGTACTCAGGGGTCTTGGTGCCTGGCGGGTCTCACATTTACATTTGAAGCACTGTCTTCAGGTGAAGGTGGGCAGAGGAACACTGTCAAGATTGCAGCAAGATGTTTATCCCACAGTTTCACACCTGTGTCCCAGTATGACCTGCATTGCTCATACTATACTGGGAACCAATAATGTTTTAAAATCTTAAAAATCACGCTGTGAGTGTGGGAGCTGCGTGTGATTGTGGATGTGTACTTTCTCTAGTATGCATTTCTATCATTTAAATCCTAACCTACAAACTTTGTTATAGACAAATATTTTAAAAACACCACAAATTTGAAATTCTATTTTTCAGATAGGGATTTGAGGATACAGAAAAATATACACTGAGTCTCAAAAAAAGAATCATCATGATCCTTTTTTTGTTTTTGTTTTTGTTTTGCGCGAGGGGGGATACCGGGGCTTGAACTCAGGGACACTCGACCACTGGGCCACATCCTCAGCCCTATTTTGTATTTTATTTATTGACAGGATCTCACTGAGTTGCTTGGCACCTTGATTTTGCTGAGGCTGGGCTTTGAACTCCTAATCCTCCTGTCTCAGCCTCCCAAGCCGCTGGGATTACAGGTGTGTGCCACCATGCTGTCATGATTCTTTTGAATATAGGAAATACTCATGCACCTTTGAAATGCAAAACTAGCAGCTCCTGAACAACTCAGACCAAGCCCTTGGCTGGCATCTTTGTTTGCATAAGATCTCATGATGTGGGTAATGCATGAGCTCAGGGAAAACTGGTGTGAAGTTGTACAACTCTGCCTAGACTCCAGTCCAGCTCCTAGCTACTGCCCCCCTGGAAATACTAACACCCCAGACCAAGGGGCTGCAGACTCCCTCTGGAGATGGCTGCATTCTCCAGCCATTCTCCAGCTGTACCCACTTTCCTAAGTACATCTGTGTCTCTGACTGGCACGTGCTGAAATTCTTGGTTCACCTGGGATCTAGAAAAGAGGGGCTTAAAAAAGCATGTATTGTTTCTCCAGCTGAATCCCAGGGGACAATGCTGGAAGGCTGGGAGGAGCTGATGGGAGGGGGGAAAGAGAAGTGGGGACCTGGGCTCACCCAGTCCAGCCAGCCCCACCTGCCCAGCCCCATCTGCCCAGCCCCACCTGCCCGGCCCTGGCACTCTGCCCTGCTCTCCTGGAAATGCTGCTGCTGCTGCTGCCTAGAATTCTCCAGGTCTTATTTGTGAGAAGAGATATTAGCAGCTATAGGTAAATGAGACATCTGTTTTCTTCCTTCTTCCTCTTTTTTTAATTTATTAATTTTTAATTATCCAATAGAATCTATGTATATTGTTTAAGAAAGAATGAGTAGAAAGAATACAATGTAGATCTGATAAACTATAAACTATTCAATGTATAAAACTACTCAATATATAAAAATAATATAAATTATTCTATATAAAGAAATTAAAAACAGTCTACAGATGTAGGAGTAAGATTAAAAACATGAAATAGGGGCTGGGATTGTAGATCAGTGGTAGAGCGCTTGCCTCACATGCATGAGGCACTGGGTTCAATCCTCAGCACCACATAAAAAAAGAAAAGATATTGTGTCCATCTATAGCTAAAAAAAATTTAAAAAAAACATGAAATAGAATTAATCACATTGGTTTTCTATATTTACCAAAAGTATTTCCCAAATAAAATAGATGATAAAATGGAAAGAAAATCAGAGAAGGAAAAAAGTATATAGAAATGGAAAGAATGAATAAAATTAAACAAGTTTTTAAAAACATTGTTTTAAAATTAAGAAAGTGACATCATGTTTCATCTCTGATATGTTAAGTCATTAAAAGTCATCAATCTTATCCTTACAGTAACAAAAATGTCTGAAGATCAAATTATATTGCTTGAACCCAACAATGTACCACTAGAGCTGTCAACTGGTATATATATAATCTTGAAGAATGGCTGGAGACAGAATATGGGCTAATTTGAGATTAAGGAAACCTTGGGGGTCCTGTAGACTTAGGGAAACCCTCACAATTCCATAGTTTTCCTTCCAGATACCCTACCAGTTTCCCACTGAAGATTCCAGAAATACCTCATGTTTCTGATAGAATTAGGTTGTGAATTAAAAACAAAGTCAATTAAGGACAAAGTTTCAAAGAAAAATATTGGGAATATTGCAGTCAGAGACGGGAGTAAGGGTGCCAGTCGGGTGGTGCAGGTTGATGAAACACTTGTGAAAGTTGTAGTCCTCAGACATAGACCCACTTACAGACTAAATAAGATTAGAAAAAAACTCCTTTGTCCTATATCTGACCTGCACAACAGCAAGGATCTGGTATAACAACAATCAATTACAGCTGAAAGAGTTGTAATACTCTCCCTGAAGTAGTGTTCAAGGAAATTCAAACAGTGAGAAAAAAAATATATACAGGATGAAAACTTAAAGCCTCTGGTACCTTTAGCTGCAAGCAAGCATTAAACACCAGACAAGTCCTCACTAGATGAAATAAATACTCCTATCAGTGGCCTATTTACCTCATTTTTTATTATTCAATAAAACATGTCTGACTTTCAACAAAAATTACAAGACAGGCCAGAAGACATGCTAAAATGTAGTCTAAAGATAAAAATCAGACTCAAATATATTATATATGTTTGAATTGCCAAGTTAAAAAAACTAAAGTAATTATGATTAATATGTTAAAACTCTAATGGGAAAAAAGTATACAGCATGCAAAAACTTATCAACTATGTTATGGAAAATGGAAACTTTAAGAATCAAGACAAAATTCTAGAAATCAAACATGCTGACCTAGAAAGGAAGAATGCCTTATGATGTCATCAATTAAATTATGGCCAAGGAAAGAAACCATGGTCTTGATGATAAGTTAATTAAAAATTTCCCAAACAAAAATACAAAGGAAATAAAAGCAACCCAATAACTGTGGGACGATATCAAAGAATAAAGCATGCATAATTAGAATACAAAAAGAAGAAAGGAAAACAGAAGAAAAAATATTTGAAGTAAAACTATTTGAAAATTTTTCAAAAGCTAAGATGAGATAAAAAGCACAGATTTTTGAGAGAATATCAAGTAGGATAAGTATAAAATATAAATAGGTGAGTAAATAAAGTAATACCTAGTCATCTTATATCCAAATTACAGAAAACTAAAAACAAAAAATTTTGAAAGAAGAAAGAAAAATAATTGCCTTATTTATACAGCTATAGAGGAATAAGGATAAGAAATTCATTGGGTAGCACAATAACCAATTTTTATCTTCAGCTGATGTTCCTAACAGAGTCCTTTTCTCCATTGTAGGCATAGCCTTGAGCCAACATCTGTGTGAATTCCACAATTTGAGTCTTTTTAAATTCAATCTGCCAGTCTGTGTCTTTTAATTGATGAGTTTAGGCCATTAACGTTCAGAGTTATTATTGAAATATGGCTTGTATTCCTGTTCATTTTAATTTATTTTTGGTTTTTAACTTTACTTACTTTCTCCTTTGATTGGCTTTTCCTTTAGTGTAGCTCCTCCCTTTGCCGATTTTCATTGTTGTTTTTCATTTCCTCCTCGCAGAATATTTTGCAAAGAACACTCTTTAGTGCAGGCCTTCTTGCTGTAAATTCTTTTAACTTTTGTTTATCATGGAAGGTTTTTATTTCATCATCAAATCTGAAGCTTAATTTTGCTGGATATAATATTCTTGGTTGGCATCCATTTTCTTTCAGAGCTTGGTATATGATGTTCCAGGATCTCCTGGCTTTGAGGGTCTGGGTTGGGATCTGTTGAAATCCAAATTGGTTTCCCCCAATATGTAATCTCCTTCTCTCTTGCCACTTTTAAAATTCTATCCTTATTGTGTATGCTGGGCATTTTCATTATAATGTGCCTTGGTGTGGATCTGTTGCAGTTTTGTACATTTGGTGTCCTGTAAGTCTCTTGTATTTGATTTTCCAATTCATTCTTTGTGTTTGGGAAATTTTCTGATATTATTTCATTGAAGAGATTGTGCATTCCTTTGGTTTTTGTCTCTGTGCCTCCCTCTATACCAATAATTCTTATATTTGGTCTTCTCATGTTATCCACTAATTCCTGGATATTCTGTTCATGGTTTCTTACCATCTTCATTGTGTGGTCAACTTTATTTTCAAGATTATATATTTTGTCTTCATCGTGTGAGGTTCTGTCTTCCATGTTCTCTAATCTGTTGGTGATGCTTTCTATTGAATTTTTATTTGGTTTATTGTTTCCTTTTCATTTCAAGAATTTCTGCTTAGTTTTTTTTCAGAGTATCTCTTTCTTGAAGTAATCTTTTGCTCCCTGTATTTGCTCTCTTATCTCTTTGTTGGAGTGATCAATGGTTGCCTGTATTTGCTTTGTTATATTATTCTGTGCTTCACAGATTATTTTAATTATGTACATTCTGAACTCCTCTGACATTTCATCTACTGTGCTGTCAATGGATTCTATTGTTGTAGCATGTTGGTTTGTTTGGGGCATTTTCTTCCCTTGTTTTTTCATGTTGTTCATGTGTCTTCCTCTCTAGCAATGCTGATCTGAGGTATTACAATTTCTGTCCTATAATCTTGTAGTGTCCCTGCAAGTTACCAATACCTCACCTCTGGTGTAACCAGGCCTGCAGGGACTTTGGGGATGATCTTCCTGGTCTTGGCTGTTGACTTTAGACAGATGTAGGCAGGGACAGCCACCGGTTGGTAAGATACCTGGTTTTTGTTAAGCAAATGAATTTTGTGATCCATGGGGCTTTGAATTTACAGAGCATATTTGAATATGAAGATATGTATATGTGTGCATATGTGTGTGCACATTCATATAAAGTAACAACTCCCCCTTTTCTTTTGAGATGGAGCTTCTTCATATTGTCCGTATTGGCCCTGAACTTTTGGGCTGAAGAGACCCGCCTGCCTGGGTCAGCTGGCTGCATAGCTAGGACAACAGGTGTGTGCCTCCATGCTTGGCTGAAATCATGTCTTCTGATGCTACAAATAGTGGGAAAGCATGACAAATACATAAGAAGTCTAAAGCATTGCCCTGGCAAGGAAAGGTCAAATCCAAGGCCATGACTTGTAAAATTTGCCCTGGTAGAGGAAGAAGATTTCCCATCATCCTCCTCAGCTCACAGGAATAGCTTTTGAGGGGAAAAGCATATGTTCTGTGATGTTGGGCTCCACCCAAGAATGTGCTAGGAGATGTGTGAAGCCACCAGAGAACAAGTGTCAATCACTCAGCCAGTGCTTTGTGTCACCCACAGATAGGCTCCAGAGCAGATGACACTTCAGGGGAAAAAAACAATCAGCCTTTGGGTTATGAACAGTCAGCTTCCCCCAGCCCATTCATGCTGCTCCTAGTCTAGAAGGAGGAAACTAAGAAAAGACAGAGCTAACGCTCTCCATAAAATAGAACCACAGGTTCAGCCTCTAGTACCAAAAAATTTTTTGTTGTATTCATTTTACCACCATTATAAACAAATTAAATTTAAATTTTGAAAAATTCATTAGCTTATTAAATTTCATTGAAAATTTTGGAAAATTTCAAGGAGGAGTCACTTCAGGCCATTCTGGTCTTCTGTAGTCCTCTGTCTCCCTCTTCCACTGCTGGTCCTCTAACCCTCTTCTCCCATTGCCCTGGGCACAGTAAATTCCACCTCCTCTATTACAGAGGTGATGATTTTTCCTAGGTAAAGACACCTTTATGCAAAAAAAAAAAAAAAAAAAAAATTGAACCACAGAAACTTTCAGGGAGTCTATCAGGGAGGTGACATTTGAGGGGATCTGAAGGTCAAGAAATGCAAGGCACTGGATAGGCACCAGCAGGAACATTCCTTCAGAGTGGAGGGCAGCCCCCAGTTGTGGGTGAGCAGGGAGGGCTGGGATGCACCAGCCGGAGCAGGCGGGGTCTCACTGCCTGTCACTGGGTTTGGTCTCGGAGGTGGGTAAGGGGAGATGGCATGACCTCAGCTAAGTTCTGAAAAGATGACCATGGCTGCCAGATTGAGAATGGACTTTTGAGTGGAGTTGGCTGCCAAGGGAAAGCGTGAGAAATAGAAAGTCCAGTGGTCCATATTCAGATACAGTATTTAGCTTTAAATGTAAAATCACTTGGGAAGTAAGAAAGGCAGCTGGCAGGGAGAGCAGAACGAAAGTTAACACCAGAGTGTAAAAAGTCACAGCCCCTTGACAAACAGGAGGTGAGAAGGAACCCTCCCTCCACCTGACAAACAGAGAGAAACTATAGTGCCCAAAGGCATTCAATCCAAGGGAACTACCCCACCTCAAGAGAGCAAAAGGAGGTGGGACAACTAAAGGTATATTTCTTTAAATAACCGAGTAGGAGGCAATAAGACCTAGGTGATGTTCAGGAAGATTGTGCACCTCATGGTACTTAGCCAATGAAAAACTGGAGGAGAGATCTTGTGCTCTCTAGGACAAAATGCTAGTTGTACCCAATCTGTGTCTCTGACTATCAGGCACCTTATCTTTAAGATCAGCATTGAAGTAATTGAAGCCAACTCCACTCAAAAGTGATTGCTTTTTGCTCTCCGTTGTGTCTCTTAGTCCATTCTTTGGGTTTGAACAAGTGAGTGTGTTTCTCCCAAAAGGAAGATATAATGTCTTTTTTCAAACACCAAGTTGGTGTCCAACATTCCACCTCTGATACAATCCAGGTTTAGCTCAGATTCCACAAAATAGAGGTCTGTCCTACAAGACTGTTCCCACTTCAGAAGCCAGCCACGAATCTGGGTCCATAGGTAACCCACAAGCATGTCTGACTTGGCTACCAATTTGGGGGTTCCCACACCCCCTCCTCAGATTCAATAGTTGGTTAGAATGACTGACAGAGCTCACAGAAACACTGCTTCTTTATTTACCAGTTTATTATAAAGGATACAGCTTAGGAACAGCCTCATGGAAGAGACACCTTGCACGAGGCAAGGGCTGTGGCAGCAGGAGCTCTGGTGCCCGCTGTGAGTATACCACCCTGCAGCACATGGACCTTGTTACCAAGCCGGAAGCTCTCAGATTCCCATTGTGTAGGGTTTTTTTTCATGGAGGTTTCATTACAGAGTCATAATTAATAATCACTGGACATTGGTCATTGAACAATATCCACCACTTCCACCTTCTCCTCTCCCTGGAGGTCAGGAGTTAGGTAGAAAGTTCCAGCACTCCAGTCATGGCTGATCTTTCTGATGCTCCTCCTCCCTGACCCCATCCTGAAGATACGGAGGCCCTCTTTCCTCCAGGAGTCATCTCATTAGCATATACTGAAGTATTGCTGAAAGGAGTTTGTTAATGAACAACAGAGGATATGTCTATCAGGACATTCCAGGGGTTTTAGGAGCTCTGTGCCAGGAACCCAGGACCCACACCAAACATGTATTTCCTACTACACCACCCCAGGAAATGGTTGAGAAGTGGAGAAGCCCGTCGTGGCCCAGGCCAGATGATGGGGTGAGATCAAGGAGACACTGGAGCCGGAAAACAGTGGAGATACTGTGGGGGCGGAGCAGGAAGAGACTGGGTGGAGACAGGCAGGATCAGGGAGAATTTCTAAGTTTTCTGTTTGAACTACTGGGAGTCTTGGGCAACAGGTGGTGGGCCATTTATTGAAATGGGGCATTTGGGGAGAAATAGGGTTGAAAGAGAAGAAAAAAAAAAACAGGAGAAAGGTGAAAAGCCAGCTGAGTGGTCAGTGGGGAGAGCTGCCTGGATCTGAAATTGAGAGCCACTGGAGTTTTGAGTCATGGGCCTGAGTGAGAGATCCCCTGGGCTGAGGGTGCAATCAGAGAACAGAGCCCAGGACCAAACCCCAGAGTTCAGAGAGGGAAGAGCCAGAGAAAGAGGCCCAAGTGTTACCAGTTTTTTACCCTAAACTGGGTCCTTTTTCCCTCTTCAGATTGTGGATCCAATAAGACTGAGGGCCAATTGAGCAGGCAAGGAGATTCTTACTTTTGGCCAAGAATAGAAGTGAGTGTGGAGAGCAGGCTGGGCCCTGCTCCGAGTTGCTCTACTTTGTACAGAACAGCAGTGCCTAACCTTGAGTCACTCCGTTTAAGAAGATGCAGTTTGCCAAAAGCTACTCCATTTTTAGTACAAGAACTGAGGCAGAATAATTTGATAACTTGTTTTTTGTTTTTGTTTTGTTTGGGATAATGGGAATTGAACCCAGGGCTGCTGTGCCGGAGAGGGGTGATGCTGCTACATCCTCAGCCCTTTTTATTTTGAGAGAGGATTTCGCCAAGTTGGCCAGGTTGACTTTGACTTCCAGCCTCCTGCCTCAGCCACGGTGCCTGGCTGTACCCTGTACCTTGAACAAGTTCTCCATGCTGATGAGCCCTGTGCCCTGAACAAGTTCTTCAGCTGGTTAGGATGATCTTATCTGACCACCTGCAGTGACTCTTTTGCATTCTATCTGCTTTCTACCTTTGGTTTTTGGCATAGCCCCTTGAAACCCTATAGTGGCCTTAACCCTTTCATAGCCATTTTGTAACCTATATATCATTGTTTAAAGTGTGATGTTTGACTTTGAGTGCTAGATATTAGTAATTAAGAGTGGAATAGAGCTGGTCATGGCTGCACATGCCTGTAATCCTGGCTACTCAAGAGGCAGGAGGATCACAAGTTTGAGGCTAGCCTCAGCAATTTAATGAGATTATGTCTCAAAATAAAACATAAATAAATAAAAAGGTTTAGGAATGTAGCTCAGCAGTAGAGCATCCATGAGTTTAATCCCAGTACTGACAAAAAGAAAACACACACACACACACACACACACACACACACAAGATTAGAACTGAATGAGGAACCCATCTGCTCATAGCTCCCAAGTGGATCATGAGTACTCCGTGAATTAAAGTTGGGAAAAGTGATGTAGCTTGTGAATTTTTTATTACTCAATGAATTCTGACATTGTGGAAAGACGTAAAATTGTCCAGTCTATATGATTTTTTGGGGGGAGGGGCGGTACCGGGCATTGAACTCAGGGGCACTTGACCACTGAGCCACATCCCCAGCCCTATTTTGTGTTTTATGTAGAGACAGGGTCTCACTGAGTTGCTTAGCGCCTCGCCATTGCTGAGGTTGGCTTTGAACTCACGATTCTCCTGTCTTAGCCTCTCAAGCCACTGGGATTACAGGCATGCGCCACTGCACCTGTCCAGTCTATGTAAATGGCATAGCTTGCTCATGACGTGAGAGGTAGACTCAATCAGATTCTCCACCCACTGGCACACAGGAGGTTATAGATCCAGGGTAAAGAAATGAAGGGAGGGATAGGCTAATAAACAGGAGGAACTTTCATGTCTTTTCTCTGAATTGATGGAGATTTTCCAAGGAATTCAGGTGCCACCTCTTTTTGCTCTTTATATAGTTCTTTCTAGTTTTCTTCATGGCACTTGTCCCCATCATGGCACTGGGGGTGGGGGTGTCATTCAGTATGCAGATGGAATTATAATGAAGTTAGAGTTTGTCTGCGGGTCACACTGGCAGGCACCTCAGATCCAACCCATTTCAGCCAACCCACTCAAAGAGGAGCTTCTGGCCTTCAGACACACTGTCCTCAAAGATAAACGTTAGGGCAGGGCTCAACTTCAACTAGGGCACTCAAGCAGCACGAGATCAGGGTGGCTACGAAGAGGGAGTAGCTGGGAGGCAGGAGGAAAAGAGCACAGTGTGTCTGTGGAGTGAAGATGAGGACTAAAAAGTGTCATCGCTTTGCAATGTGAAGGTCATTGGTGACCTTGAAAGAACCATGAGAAGGGAGTTGGACTTGTCCCAGTTCAGTGGAATTTGTGGCTGCATCTATGCACTTGGGTAATAAAGAAAGGGGTAACTCCAGAAGGTCCAAGGACTTGGGGACATTCCTGCTACACTTGTAAAGCAACATCAAAAGAAAAAAATAAAAATCCCTGTGACGTTTTCAGTAATCCACATTTACTGGGGCATGAATGAAAAAGGAGGCTTCTTAGCTGGGCATGGTGGTGCACACCTGTAATCCCAGCACTTAGGGAGGCTGAGACAGGAGAATCGCGAGTTCAAAGCCAGCCTCAGCAACGGCGAGGCGCTAAGCAACTCATTGAGACCCTGTCTCTACATAAAACACAAAATAGGGCTGGGGATGTGGCTCAGTGGTTGAGTACCCCTGAGCTCAATCCACGGTACCAAAAATTAAAAAAAGGAGGCTTCTTATGACTTCAGGCAGCCTCAGGAAAGCTCTGGCAGCTGCTAGAGAAACTGAGCTGCAGCTCCAGTGTGAAGCAGTTCCCCATCTGCCACCCACAGGGCAATGACCTCCGCCTAGAGACTGAGCCCTGAGCCCAGGAGGAGCAGAGCCCTGCCTAACTCCATCTTGCCTGACTTCACATCTGTTGACAGCTTCCCACCTACCCTCCTCCCCCTCTTTAAGTCTCTGCCTTTAGGAGATAAAAACACCTTGCCAACTACCAGGGAGCTGGAGACAGTGAGGTTCAAGGAGAATGTGAGAGAAGCTAGGTGCAGCAACCCTCCCTGGGGCTTGGGGAGGAGCCAGTGCTTGGGCCAGGAGACCCAGGGGCAGATTGAAGTTTTCAAAATCCTGTCTTCTTGGGAAAATGGCTTTTCAACCTAAATTCCACTGTCTCGAGAATATAGTAAAAAGGGCCAGGAGACCAGGTCAGCCTCCAGCAGTTCTCCTCTCAAGGTGCAGACCCTAGAATGGCTACGGGCATGGCGTCTTATTCACTTGCAAAATACAATTCTTGGAGGAGTCCATTTAAAAAGAAACAAAACAAAAATATGGGAATGATTTATTCTGTGCTTTCTGAGAGCTGTGGATGGACCACAAAACACAGCAGACATCCACGGGACACCCACCACGTCTGAGGGTTGGTTGGAGTTATTTTCCCCCTTTGGCAAAATAAATGAAACTTTTGTGTTCAAATGATTTCATAGTTTGATTTCCTGAGTCCTGTCCAGCCCTCAGTGACAATAGATGGCCTCACAGATCCTCCTTTGGCTGTCCTGGGTGACCTCCACTTCAGACATGGCAGAAGGCCTGGTAGAGAGGGCTGCCTCTTTCCCACGGCCTCCACCCATTTGGAAACTGACCGAGCTGGTTGGGTAGGGCCTGAGCTGATGACAGGATGGGGAGGGGACTGAGCAACATCTCATCTTGGTGTCTGCTTCTCAGAGGACCTGAATTAACACACCCGGAGCTTTCAAAATGTATGAGAGAGAGGAGCAAACAGCTCCAGTTATCTGTTGCCTGAAAGGCAAGTCTCATTCCAGTATTTGTCCATGACTGAGATCATCGCCCTATCCCTTTCTCAAGAGACACAGATCCCTCTGGAGAGATACACATCGCACTCCATGCCTTTGTGCTCTGCTTGAGAACCCCAGCCTGAGTTGGGAACTCTCTTAGTCCACACCCACACAAGTAACTGAGTGTCCCTGTGGTAAATGTCTCCATGATCTGTTGATTCAACTATGAGGCTATGAGGCTCATATTCAACTATGAGGCTACGTACAACCTCACCCTGAAAAACATAAAGCACATTGGAGTGTGGTCAGCTGTCTCTCCTCCTGTCATTTGGGGGATGTGACCTTCCCTAGGGATTCAAGTACCATGAGATTAGAGAATAAAGAAGGGGAGAAGGAAGACAGGACAGGAAGGGAGGGTGAGCTTTTCTAAATGGATCGTGAAGTCCTGTTGCTATTTACATACAAGGAAAATTTACATACATCAAGGAAAATTTATCAGATCCTTTCTCAAGGACATGGGAATGAGGGACTAGAACTCCACTATGGGAAAGTAACAGAAATTAGAACAGAGCAGCTGATGACTACGTGACTGGGTTGAATAGCATCCCTTTCAAGTTCATGTACTTTCTCAAACCTCAGAATGTGACCGTGCTTTGAAATAGAATTGCTGCAAATGCAATTAGTTAAGATGAGTTGTAGGGGATCGGGGGAAAAAAATCTTTTGCTTCTATCCCTCTAGGTTCTCAGCTGATTTTTGAATTGTTTGCAGATTAACAAGAAAAATACGTTTACTACACGTATGTCTCATATATACATAGTGTCACAGGAAAGCAGGGAGCTAAAACTCTAAACCTTGATTCTTGTGTTTCGAAGAAAGATAATTTAAAGCCAGACACCAAAAGTCATGCAAGAGAACTTTATTATAAGTGAAAATGAGATGAATGTAAAGTAAAAGCAAAGTGAGGCTCAAGCCATGTGTCACACTGGTCAATCTGGTCAACTACTAGGGAGCTGGAGACGTATGCATGAGAGAGGAGAGAGAGCGAGAGAGAGAAAGAGAGGGAGAGAGGGCCATCTCCCAGGAAGAAAGACTAAGGAGACAGCACTGTCTTCAACTATTACTATTTGATGTTTACTAGGAGAGCTGGGGACCACCTTTTGTACTCTGCCCATCAGGTGTTCAACTCCTCCTTCACATCAGGTGGTGGAGTATTTTTTTGGGGGGAGAGTACCAGAGATTGAACTCAGGGCTACTTGACTACTGAGCCACATCCTCAGCCCTATTTTGTGTTTTATGTGGAGACAGGGTCTCACTGAGTTGCTTAGCGCCTCGCCCTTGCTGAGGCTGGCTTTGAACTCGCGATTCTCCTGTCTCAGCCTCCCTAAGTGCTTGGATTACAGGCATGAGTCACTGCACCCGGCTAGGCGGTGGAGTTTTTGACCTTAGTTGGTTCTCTCCAGAACTGTTATGGTGGCCATCCTATTTGGAGGTGCTGCATCTACAAGTCAATCCCACGTTAATGTGGGCATTGGGGTCAATAGCTGTTCAGAAGTTACCTTAGTAAGCCTGAGCTACTAAAGGAATCTTCCTTCCCAGACAGAGACACTTATAGCTATAATTCTTAATTTCACATCAACCTCAGTGGACCCTGTCAAGAGTTAATCCCATTAATCCTTTTTCTTTCTTTCTTGTTTCTTTGTTTGTTTGTTTCTTTCTTTGATGTATTTAACATTAGGTCTTTTGCTTCTGTTTGTTTATTTTTTTTGGTGGGTGGGTACCAGGGATTGAACTCAGAGGCACTCGACCACTGAACCACATGCCCAGCGCTATTTTGTGTTTTATGTAGAGACAGGGTCTCACTGAGTTGCTCTGTGCCTCGCTGTTGCTGAGGCTGGCTTTGAACTCACGATCCTCAGTCTCTTGAGCTGCTGGGATTACAGACATGTACCACTGTGCCCAGCTGCTTCTGTTTATTTATTTATTTATTTTTTACAAATTAACGACCACCCTTTGCTTTCTTGTCTACTTTGGAAGTAGTTTAAAGACCCAAAAGTAATTTGAAGAACACTTGTGACCTTGCCATACATTTCGCTGCTCATTGCTAGCTACTGTCTAACAATGGGAGAAATTCAGGGATTCGTCACTTAAAGGGGTGTTTAGAAGCAAGGGGCGAACAGGCTAAAAGAAAAGGGGGTTGGTGTTTCTGGGAGGGAGAGGTTAGTTACAGGATGATGGTCGAGAGAATTCCGATCAACAATGGCAAGGCTTGCTATGCAGCTTTAAGTCACTGCCTTCTCCATTGATAAGTAGACTCTTGTGGGCTAGGGGTGCGGCTCAGGGGTAGAATGCTTGCCTAGCCTGTGCCAGGCCCTGTTTCCACTACAGCACTGCCAAACACCAAAACAAAACAAAACAAAATTCTGAATAAATCACTCTCTTCTTTCTGGTGTAGAGAAGGAGATGCTTTTACAAATGGAAATTTCCTTTCCAGATATAGATTTCCCTCACAAAAAGGAAATCCATGCTCTGTCTTCAGGGCTTCTCCTGTGTCTGCTGTTTCTCAAAATAACCCTCCTGCCAAAGAGGCAGGTTTTGGGGTGACATATGCTGGTCTCCCACAGAGGTCATGCAGAAAGCAGGGTGAGCCCTGGATCCAGTGTGACAAGTGTTATTATTCCCAGAGGAGAGACAAAGACACCCAGGGAAAGGTTCAATGTTCTGGGCTTAGGACATATCACCCCAAAATGTGCCTATAGGAGACCAGAATATGCCACCCCAAAACACAGACCTCCTTAGCATGTTGATTATTTTGACCTGGTCCTTTTTTTTTTAAACTGGGATTGAACTCAGGGGTACTTTACTATTCAGCTATATCCTCAGTCCTTACTATATTTTATTTTGGGACAGAGTATCATTAAGTTGTTGAGGCTGCCCTTGAATTTAAAATCCTCCTGCCTCAATCTTCCAAATAGCTGGGATCACAGGCATGTGCCACCATATCCAGGTTGAGCTGGCCATTTTGAGAAGCTGTAGACACAGAGGCTTGAAGAAGTTGCTTTTTTCTTTCAGGGAAGTTGACACCTAATTAGGAGATCTCCATTTGTGAGGCATCTTCCTTGGTTGGACTCAGCCACCAGCAGAGAGGTGGGTTTCATTTAAACTGCCCTGTTTGTGGTACTTTGTCACCAACAGCTCCAGGAAACTAAGACAAGACTCCACTGCAGGGGCAAAGTGGCCCATGCCAATCATTTAGTTCCCTTTCAACCAGCTCCTCTCTGAGTGTTCAGAACCCCCAGAGAAGCAGAGCAGGAGAAAAATGTTAGGACACTTCATTCATTCAAAGTGTATTTGTTTAGCGCTACTCAGTGCCGGATTTAGACTCTTCATTTTGGCCTGAAAATGTCTGCTGGGTTGTTAAAGCATGATGAAGGACTCGGTGTCCCTGCTTCCAGGTGGCGCCTGTCTCCTTTGCTCCGAGTCACCTTGGATTCTGGGAATAACAGGCCTGATCATAAACGTCTTGTGATGAGTGGAAGCTACCCCCTAGGCAACGACAACTTTCCCATTGGTGACAAGACCCCTCCTGACCAATTCTGAGACAATGATGGACGGTCCACACCTGATCAAGATCACCTGCTTTCACAGCTGGGAGAAGCCTCCAGCTGTGCAAACCCCCGACCCTTGCCCTCGTTCCCCTTTCTATAAAACCTCAATGTCACTGTCAACCACTCAAAGACAAGGCTAAGGAGGTGGTGCCCTTGTCTCCTGGTGGAGCTGCACTGATGGAAGCTCCTTTCCTGCTTTTTATTCTCAGCTTTTCTGTTCTGGAAGGCGAGTGGCTGGACCTGATTTATTGGATCCCCAGAGTCAGCCCTCTGGCCTGGGACTCCAGTAACACCATAACAAAATAGATGACGCGCCACCTGCCCTTGGAGCCTCCAGACTAGTGGAGGCAGGTACCCAAGTGGGTGGAGCGCCACATGCTCGCCTCATCTCTACAGGCCTCTGCGATGAGAAGATGCCACCTGAATTTCTTTTCTTCCTCAAGGGAGTTTCTTAATTTTATCTAGGAATGTGTAAAATGCTCCAAATATGGCTCTTCCTCTCTATAACAACCATCCTTAGAATGTGTATAGTAACTCTGGGCGCATGGCGCGCACCTGTAATCCCAGCGACTCAGAAGCCTGAAGAGGATCATACATTTGAGGCCAATTCAGTGAGACCATATCTCAAAATTTAAAAAAGGACTGGGGGGCTGGGGTTGTGGCTCAGTGGTAAAGCGCTTGCCTTGCACGTATGAGGCACTGGATTTGATCCTCAGCACCACATACAAAATACATAAATAAATAAAAGTTTTAAAAAATATTTTTTAAAAAAGTACTGGGGCTGTAGTTCTTGGTAGGGTGCTTTCCTAGCATGCATGAGGCCCTGGGTTTAACTCCCGGTTCTGCAGAGGAAAAAGGAAAAAAATCTGCAGAGCACTCAGTGTTGGTCCTCAGGGCTTTGATCACACTGCTGTCTCCTGGTAGAGTCACAGTGCTCAGGACCCACTCTACTCGGACTGCAGATCCAGTGCCAAACTCTGTTCTAAATGCCATGCTTAACTACCACACCTCTGTTTATATGTCCCCTTTCCAGAAACTTGTTTGGTTCCTTCAACAAATATTTGCTGAAGGACTGGAGACATAGCAGAGTGGTAGAGAGCATACTCAGCCTATGTGAGGACCCGGGTTCTATCACCAGCAAAAATTTTTTTAAAAAGCAGATATTTATTGTTAGACTTATTTATTTCCTCATTTTATGATACTGGGCATTAAACTCAGGGCAAACAAACAAAAATGCCAGTAAATATACCGTTATTCTGTGACCCAGGCATTACACTCTTGGGCGTTTATCCCAGAGAAATGAAAATTCATATTCATACAAAATCAGTACACAAATGTTCATAGCAGCTTTTGTTGGCAAGAGCCAAAACCTGGAAATAATTGAGATGTCCTCCTTCAGTGGGTAAGTAGTCAAACATAATAGAACATTGATACCGTGGAGTACTACTCAGGAATAAATGGAATCAACTATCAATAAATGTAACACCTTGATGGGGTGGGGGTCGTGGCTCAGTGGTAGAGCGCTTGTCTCGCATGCGTGAGGCACTGGGTTCGATCCTCAGCACCATATGAAAAAAATATATATTGTGTGTCCATCTACAACTAAAAAAATATTTTAAAAAAATGTAACACCTTGAGATTGTTGATCTTAAGGGAATTCTGCTGAGTCCAAAAGCCAATTTCAAAGGATATATAATGTATGATTCCATCTAGATAACATTTGTGAAACGATAAAATTATAGAGATGAACAGATCAGTGGTGGCTGGGTGCTAGGGATAGGGTGGGTGTTAGCAGGGAGGTGGAGGTAGGTTCAGTGGGGAATCCTCAGAGGAATGGAACCATCTGAAGTGTTGGTGCCTGCACTGTGATCATATTGCACACACATGCACCTGCACCCTCCACCCCAAGGATCGATACTAGTGAAACTAGGAAATCTGAGTAAGTGGTGGATTGTATCAATATCAATATCCTGGATATAATGCTATGCTGTATGATGTCACCTTTGGGGGAAACAAGGTAAAGCACGCAAAGGATTGCCCTGTATTCTTCTTCTTCTTTCTTTTCTTTCTTTCCTTTCCTTTCCTTTCCCTTTTCTTCCTTCTTTCTTTCTCTCTCTCTCTCTCTTTCTTCTTTCTTTCTGTGCTGGGGATTGAATCACTGAGCTACATCTTCAGCCTTTTTTCATTTTTTATTTTGAGACATGGTCTTGCTAAGTTGCCCAGGCTGAGTTTGAACTTGCGATCCACCTGCCTTGACCTCCTGAGTTTCTGGGATTACAGATGTGTACCACCCCACCTGGTGCTCTGTATTATTTCTTACAACTGCACATGAATCTGTTTAAAAAAAGAAAAAGAAAAACAAAAGAGAACAGAGCAGTGTCAGAGAACTGCAAGATACTATTGAATGGTCTAATATAAATAAAAGTGATATACCAGATGGGCTGGGGTTGTGGCTCTGTGGTAGAGCACTTGCCTAGCGCATGTGAGGCACTAGGTTTGATCCTCAGCACCACATAAAAATAAATAAATAAAATAAAGGTATGTGTCAATTTATAACTAAAAAATATGTTTTAAAAAAGTGATATACCAGAAAGAGAGGGAAGATAAAAATGGGCAGAAGAAAACATTTTTTTCTTGTGCTGGAGATTGAACCCAGGGGTACTTTTACCACTAAGCCACATACCCAGTCCTTTTTTTATTTTTTTATATTGAGATATTTGCTTCAGGTCTTGCTAAGTTGCTGAGGCTGCCGTCACACTTGTGATTCTCCTGTCTCAACCTCCAAGTCATTGGGATTACAGGTGTGCATCACCACACCTGGCTAGAAGAAATATTAGAAGGTTGAATAATAGAATTTTCTCAAATCAGTTAAAGATATCAACCTGTAAGTTTATAAATCTGAAAACACCAAGCAGTATAAATACAAAGAAAAAAAAAAACCTACATCAAGATATATTCTAGTCAGACTACTAAAATTCAGAGTTAAAGAGAACATTTTTAAAGTTGCCAAAGGGAAAAAAGACACTATCTTCAATGGAACAGCAAAAAGAATGATAGCTGACTTTCATTTGAAACAATGAAAACCGGACACCAATGGAATAGTATCTAAATTGCCAAAAGGAAAAAGTGCTAGCCATGAAGTCTGTATCTAGTGAAAATACAGGAAAAAAACACTGTTTTCAGACAAACAAAAACAGAGATAACTTAGTTCCAGAAGACCTATTTCAAGAAATATTAAACAGAATGCTTTAAGCTAAAGGAAATTATATCCAAGTGAAGGCCACTTCTGCAGGAAGAATAAAGAACAGCAGAAACATAGTCATTTGGGTAAATATGAAAGGCTATTGTTTTCTTTTAAATTTTTCTTTAAAGACTCTTGGCTATTTAAAACAAAAATAACAAGCAATTTATGTGGGTTTTATAACATACATAGATTTTGCCAATAGGTCAAAGGACGGGAGGGGATTCTGTTTTAAGAATGCTTTACTTTTTACATTGTCTTTGTAAAATGGTACAACATTAACTGGAGGAATATAGTGTGAGTTAATGTTGCATGTTATGATGTCTAAAATAACCATTAAGAATGTTACTATTAGCTAGGTGTGGTGGCACACACCTGTAATCCTAGCATTGTGGGAGGCTGAGACAGGAGAATTGCAAGTTCAAAGCCAGCCTCAGCAACAGCGAGGCACTAAGCAACTCAGTGAGACCCTGTCTCTACATAAAACACAAAATAGGGCTGAGGATGTTGCTCAGTGGTTGAATACCCCTGAATTTAATCCCCAGTACAAAACAAAAGCAAAAACAAAAAAACCCCAAGAATGTCACTATTAGCTGGGTGCAGTGGCACATGCCTGTAATCCCAGGAACTCAGGAGGCTGAGGCAGGAGGATTGCAAGTTCAAGGCTAGCCTTAGTAACCTAGCGAGGCCCTCAGCAACTTAGTGAGATCCTGTCTCAAAAATTAAAAAATGAAAAGGAGCTGGGGATGTGGCTTAGTGGTAAAGCATCTCTGGGTTAAATCCCTAGTACAAAAAAAAAAAAAAAAAAAAAAGCTACCATTAAAGAGGAGAAACTGTCAGCTTATTACCCACTCAACACTCATAACTGGGTAAGACAGGCATTCCCACTTGATTTCACAGATAAAGAAACAGGCTTGGAGAAGCTAAAGCTTTGCCCCAGGCCTCCAGTTAGGACACCCCACCTAAGTTTTGGACCCCTGTTGGGTCTCAGAAAACAATACCCCACAGCCGGGCGCGGTGGCCCAAGCCTATAATCCCAGCACTTAGGGAGGCTGAGACAGGAGAATCGCCAGTTCAAAGCCAGCCTCAGCAACGGCAAGGCACTATGCAACTCAGTGAGACCCTGTCTCTACATAAAACACAAAATAGGGCTGGGGATGTGGCTCAGTGGGTCGAGTGGCCCTGAGTTCAATCCCCGGTGCCAAAAAAAAACCCCCAAAAAACAATACCCCACAGTGTAGTGCTCAGCATGCTGAGTGCTTTAGAATAAAGAAGAACCCAGGTGTCTCCAGCCTTTCCCTGTCCCTCTCCCTCCTGAGACACATCAGGGACTTTCTCTAAAGCTCTGCAATCTCCCTAAAGGTTGGATCTTCCACAAGAAGACTAGAGCAGTACCACACTTCGAACCCGGGTGAATTCTGTCCCAGGCTGCTTGCTCTCAGCTCTTTGGGCCCAGTAAGACACGGAAGTGACGAACACAAAAATAGTGTGGCCTTAGAAAATGGAGTGAAATAGAAAGCCATCCATTGATAGCACTGATCCTTTTCCAATACATTCTTTCCTGGTGACAAGACAGGCCCTAGGGAAGAGATAGCCATCAAGTCTGGAATGACAGTTTCTGGAAAGAGGCCAAAGCATTGAACCTTCCCTAAACAAATCCTTTCCCAGACACCAACCACTGACCCCAGGCCCTCCATCTGGTCCAGTAAGATAAATCCCAGATACTGATCTTTGACCCCAGGCCTTTTCCTATTTCACCCAGTAAAAAACAGTCCCCAAATTCCTGAGTGCCCAAACAGACACATTCATTAATTTGTAAAGCAGACCCCAAATTCTTGAGTGCTCAAGCTGACGTACTCACTAATTAAGCCAGCCCTCAGTGTAACCTATATAAGCCCAGTTCCCTCCTTTGTCCAGTGACTCATTTTCCACCAGGAAAGTGGGTCCATCAGAGGCATGATTCTGTTCCTGAATAAAGGCTTTTGGCTGATCCATGAAGTTTGCGTCTGGCCCTGTCAGACGCAAATTTGTGCTGACTCCATTCATCTCCCCTATATTGCCCACCTTCTCTCACTACCCTTTCCCTGTGACAAGGGCACACAAGCTTCTAAAGCTTCCTGAGTCATTAGGCACTCCCTGCCTGTGAAGCCCCAGCATGGGGTGAACTCACCCACCTGTCCTCTTATCCATTTTTCTGTCACCAGATGATTTGCAGACTCCATTACTGAATCTGAGGGCTGAAGGGAGATTCGCTTCACCCCGAAACCCTCAAACCCAGCGTACCTTCCAACATCCCAAGGGTTCACAAACCTCCTCTGTACAAGGCCAGATAATCTATATACTTTGTAGGGGACAGAGTCTTTGTCACAACTACTCAGCTCTGTGCCACTTTCCACACTGAAATAATGGAGCACAGCAGTGTTCCAATAAAACTAGTGACAGAAATGGAGAGTAGGGCAGATTTGGCCCTCAGGCCATAGTTTTCCAATCTCTACATTGTTCTACCATTCAAGCGGTTTTTGTTTCTTGCCAAGGAAAGCCATTCTGAGCCAAGACCTTAGCCAATAGTCTCTATCTGGCCTAAACACGGGGTTGCCCCCACCCCTCTCCCTTTGGGCTCTGGCCTCAGCATTTTGCTCAAGAAAGAGGCTCAGTTCCTTTTCATTCCTGCCTCAGGGAAAATATCCAAGTGAAGGCCAGGGACTGCTGAGCCTGCATTACTGAGGCTCATCATGCCCCTCAGTGTTCCTCTTTTCCAATCTGAAAATAACCCCTAGTGCTTCCTGCAGGCTTCTTCACTCCCCTAACAGCTCTTTCCATGTGGCCTTTTGCTTAAAGCTCCCTGCCTGGCAGGATTCTAGCCTTGGGGTCAGCCCCGTCTTTAAAACACAAGACCATGTTGCTGCAGGTCATGGTGCTCCAGGATGCCCCAGCTAGGCCTCAGCCATCCATCATCCTGTGCAGCTTGAGCAAGAGGGGCCAGAACTGAAGTCCTAACTGAAGGGCTTGGCAGGAAACCATTTAATTGTTAGGCTTTTTCCCCCTGTGGAGAAATCCCCAGGCTGTCATTCAGCGCTGCTCAGCAGTTTTTAATTTACGAAATATCCTCCAACTATTTTCAGCAGTTTTCCTCTCAGGACACCAGCCCCACCCACCAGCTGGTCCACTTTATAATTAGAGAAATCAGAATCTCAGTCTTTAACAACTTGAGAGTCCACTTAGGGTCAGAATCAGAATTTGTCCGGCAAGGCCAAGCTTCACCCCAAATCTCCGCACAGCCCCCACCCCGCCCCCTCCCCCGCCAATTGAACTAAAGGTCCTGTGCATGCTGGGCAAGTGCTCGACCACTGAGCGACATCTCCAGTCCTGAACCCGTTTCATGATCCTTGGAATCCCTTCCAGACTTTGGACCAGTTTTTAAAAAAAATTATTTATTAATTTTTAATTATCCAATAGAATCTATGTATATTATTTAAGAAAGAATAGAAACAACACAATGTTGATCTGATAAACTATAAACTATTCAATATATAAAACTACTCAATATATAAAAATTATATAAATTTTTCTATATAAAGAAACTAAAAACAGTTCTACAGAAGATGTAGGAATAAGGTTAAAAACATGAAATAGAATTAATCACATTGATTTTCTGTATTCAACAAAAGCATTTCCCAGATAAAATGGATGATAAAATGGAAAGAAAATCAGAGAAGGAAAAGAGTATGGAAATGAAAAGAATGAATAAAATTAAACAAGTTTTTAAATATTGTTTTAAAATTAAGAAACTGACTTCATGTTTCATCTCTGATATATTAAGTAATCAAAAGTCATTGATCTTATCCGTACAGTAACAAAAATGTCTGAAAATCAAATTACATTGCTTGAACCCAGCAATGTACTGCTAGAGTTGTCAACTGGTATATATAATCTTGAAGAATGGTTGGAGACAGAATAAGGGCTAATTTGAAATTAAGGAAACCTTGGCTTTGGACCAGTTGGTTTTTTTTTTAATATTTTTTTAGCTGTAGATGGACATAATGTCTTTATTTTATTGCTTTGTATATGGTGCTGAGGATCGAACCCAGGGCCTCATGCATGCGAGGCAAGCGCTCTACCGCTGAGCCACAATCCCAGCCCCTGGACCAGTTTTGAAGATCAGTCTTTTAGCCCATCCTGAGCAGCTGCTTAGAACTCCTAAGATTAGAGGCACTGCAGAGACAATTTCGATTAGGGGCTGAAGAATGAATGCACTGATCCCCCAGTTCTCCTGGGTTCAATCTCGAGTACTGAAAAAATAAAAATGTATTTGCAGGCTAGGAATGTAGCTCAATGGTAGAGTGCTTGCCCAGCATGTGTGAGATGCTGAGTTCCATCCCTAGTAGTGAAAAAAAAATTAAATGAAAGAATACATTTTGCCAGGTGCCATGGTGCACACCTATAATCCCAGCAACTTCGGAGGCTGAGGCAGGAAAATCAAAAGTTCAAGGTCAGCCTCAGAAATTTAGTGAGACCCTGTTTCAAAATAAAAAAAAATAAAAAGGGCTGGGGGTGTAGCTTAGTGGTAGAGCACTGGCCCAGCATTTGTGAGGCTCTGGGTAGAACCACCCAAAGCACCACCACCACAACCAGAGCCCCTCTTGATCTCAGAGATGCCAGACTGCAAAGATCTGTGCACCTTCGAATTGGTGATATTGGTGATTCGGCCATGGGGAGGGCAGGTTGGCTCCGCAGGCTTCAAGGCAAATAATATGTGCTCCCACCAACTGAGTGACTACTGGAGAGCTTTACTCTCCCTGTGCATGACATCTACTGTCAGGAGATGCTTAAAAACTTCCTTCAATCACTTCTGGAAAGGTGCTTTCTTCCTCTTGAGGTGACAAATTTGCTGAAGGAGGGATGGAGCGGGCAGCTGAGCATCCCTGGGCTCAAAGACCTGTAAGGGCCTCTACAGTCCAAGTCCTGTGGTCCTTGTACTGGATGGAAGGAGAAGCAGAGCTGGGACCTTTCCCCTCCTGCCTTCTCACCACCTTCTGTCCCTGGGCCAGATGCACTCTGGCTGACCCGCTCTGGCTGAGCTGACTGCACTCCAAGGTTAGCCGTACCCTGAGGTCCTGGAGGTCTCAACTCAAAGCAGGATGGGGGCAAATTTTGTTTTTTTTTTGGTACTGGGGATTGAACTCAGGGACACTCAACCACTGAGCCACATCCCCAGCCCTATTTTGTGTTTTATGTAGAGACAGGGTCTCATTGAGTTGCTTAGCGCCTCGCCATTGCTGAGGCTGGCTTTGAACTCGCGATTCTCCTGTCTTAGCCTCCCTAAGTGCTGGGATTACAGGCTTGTGCCACCACGCCCGGCTAGGATGGGGGCACATTTTCCCATCTGGGCCCTGCTGTGCTGCCAGGCAGCACCTTCCTCCCTAGGACGTGCCGGTGCTCACAGTCCTCCTTCCCCCCCTCGGCATGCCTCCGGGACCTCTGCCAATGTCCTCATCTGCCTTTCCTCTCTCCACGGCTCAGTCCCCAGCCCCAGCTGGCACAGAGGTGAGGCTCCACGTTCAGCAGGCACCACGAGGAGTGCTGGGGTGATCACTACCGCGCTGGGGCCTCAGGACATGCTGTCCCAGCGGAGCAAGGATGAGGCCTTCCTGTTTGACCACTTACCTTGGCCCCGGGCCTGGTCACTTGCTTGACAGCTGTGACTTTGAGTAATTCTCAAGACTACATTGCCCTCTCGGCAGGTCCCCAGTCATGTGGGGTGAGGCACGTCTCTTCCTCTTACCACACAGCTTCCCCCAAAGCAGGTCCTCAGTTGTGTGGTGTTTGTGCATTTGTGTATATGGTGTGTACTGTAGTATGCGTGTTGTGTGTGCTTTTGTGGCATGTGTGTGTAGTGTGTATATATGTGTTGTGATTATTTGTGTGTTGTGTCTATGTATGGTGTATGGCACGTGTGTGGTGGGTGTATATGTGTTGTGGCATGTGTACATGTACACATGGTTTAGTGTGCATTATGTGTATGTATTATGGCTTGTATGTGTGTAGTGACATGTACGTGATGTATGTGGCTTGTATATGTGTGGTGCATATTGCATGTATCTATGTTTAGTGTGATATGCGTATGGCTGTGTTTATATGTGCTGTGTGGCATGTGTGTATATGTGGTGTGAGGTGTATTGTGGGGCCTATTTGACACGTGTGTTTATGTTTGATGTTGTATGAGTGGCATGTTATGTGTGGTGTGATGTGTGTGTGGTGTGTATATGTGGTATGATGTAAGTGGTGTGTGTATATGAGGTATGGTGCATGTGTGGTGGGTATGGTGTGGTACGTGTGTGCCATGTGTTTATGTGTGGTGTAGTGTGTATGTGGTGTATACTGTAGTATGTGTATTGTGTGTGCATTTGTGGTATGTGTGTGGCATGTGTGGGGTAGGTGTATGTGAGTCAGATGAGTGGCATGTGTATGTGTGATGTGCGTGCTGTGTGTGGTGTGATATGTGTGTGGCTGTGTTTATGAGTGTTGTGTGTGGTGTGTCTGAAGTATATACATGTGGTGAGGTGTGTGTCGTGCATGTGTGTGTGTGTGCTCTGTGTGAGGTATATTTGGGGTGTGTGTGTGTGTGGTGTGGTGTGTATGTTGGATGGGGTGTGCAAGTTGGGATGTGGTGTGTGTTGAGGTGGGGTGGGGTGTGTGTTGGTGTAGTGGGGTGTATATGTGTGGTGTGTGGTGTGGGGTGTGTGTGCATGTTGGGGTAGGGTGTGAGTCTCTAGGACCAGAACGCTGCAGCATTGGAGCATTGGGCCTTGTGAGCCCTGGGCCTTGTGAGCTGGACTATGAGGAATTCCCAGTGCTCCCAAGGGCATCTGGAAAGCCCGCTCTTCTCTACCTTGGAAGAGATGCCAACACCAGCAAGCCAGCAGAATGCTCCACAGCATCTCCATCAACCACTGTGTGAGACTCATGGAAGATGACTGGGGAGATTTGGGGACCAATCTGCAAACCCTGGGATCAAGGATGACATTTCATGACATGGCACTGAATATGTCTGTGACTCACACTCTATGGGGTAAAAACCTGAGTCCGGGACACAGGGCAGGGCAGGCATCCTGGTTTGGTAGGCCAAGAAGGAGCCTGTGGTTACACAGCTATTTTGGACCCATGGTTAGCCACGATCACAGATTTAGAAGGTAAACAGCTGTCACTCAGAGGTGTCTGTAAAACAAGGTGTTAGCAGACCCTGGAGCTATTTAGAAGAAAACTGAAAAGAACAGAGACTAGACTTTGAAAACAAAGCCATCCATGTGGCAGAGGCAGCTACTTGCCCACCAAGGATTGGGGGTCCCCTTCCTGGGAGCACAACTGTTGCTAGGAAGTAGCTGCCCAGCTCCGGGCAATTGGTTGACCCCCCCTACCCCCCGCCCCGTGCCTGAAGTCTAGCCAAGAGGAAGCAGGCAAGGGGCTAGATGCACTTTGAGATCTAGCCCACACGTCCTCCTCTCCACTCCACACCTCTCTCTCCCCTTCTCTGCAGGCTGCTTTTGCTGTCCAGGTGACCAAAGCCCTCAATTGAAGACAGAGGAGCCTCCATGAGCCTGGGTCCCCAGTCATACAGCAACTGAACAAAACAGAACCTTCTCCTTCGTTCTCTTCTCCGGAGGATTAGACTTAGTAGCATGAGAATTGAAGTTTGATGTTAGACCACTGAGATGCGGGAGTGTGTCTGTCACAGTCCATTAGTTAGCAGCTGATAATGAACACATTTTTATTGCTACAGATGATCAGTAGACAATCAAGGTATTGGCACACTACCAAGTATTAATGCATAAGCAACGCGTCACGGATGACTAAATTAGTTAATTAAACATTACCAGAAAACAGATATTCCCCAGAAACTAAGGTGTGAACAGATGGCTGAGTTAGTTGATAACTAATCATGGCGATACTTAGTGATGGTTGGTTGGTGTGCCCTCTTCTCAGCTCTTAGCTGATGTCCCCGAGGTGGCTGCGTTTTTATGTATTCCTTTCCACCGACAGTGAATCCCCCACGGACAAAGCCCCTCTGGCTCTGTTTCTAGTGCAAAGGACTGGCTGGTACCCTGATGAATGCTGTCACTCTTAGGGTGGCCTGCCTCTTGTTGACCCCACAGAGCCTGAGGAAGGGGAATCCCTCCCCTACAATCCAGGTTTCCTCCTATAACAAGGACTTAGACTCTTACTTTGGCCTGCAAATGTCTGATGGGTTGTTAAAGCAGGATTAAGGACTTGGCATCTCTGCTTCCAGGAGGCGCCTGTCTCCTTTGCTCTGAATCACCTTGGATTCCGGGAATAACAGGCCTGATCATAAACGTCTTGTGATGAGTGGAAGCTACCCCCTAGGCAACGGCAACTTTCCCATTGGTGACAAGTCCCCTCCTGACCAACTCTGAGACAACGATGGACAGTCCACACCTGATCAAGATCACCTGCTTTCACAGCTGGGAGAAGCCTCCAGCTGTGCAAACCCCCGACCCTTGCCCTCGTTCCCCTTTCTATAAAACCTCAATGTCACTGTCAACCACTCAAAGACAAGGCTAAGGAGGTGGTGCCCTTGTCTCCTGGTGGAGCTGCACTGATGGAAGCTCCTTTCCTGCTTTTTACCGTCAGCTTTTCTGTTTTTGGAGGGCGAGTGGCTGGACCTGATTTGTTGGATCCCCAGAGTCAGCCCTCTGGCCTGGGACCCTGGTAACACTCCTGGTTCTGAGGTCAGGCCATGACATTGCAGTAGCAACAGATGAGGGTGAGTGTGCCTTTGGATGGATCTTGGGGTGGACCAAACTTTGTGAGTCCCAGAAGAGGTCCTCCCATTATTGTGGGAAGGATGATCTGGAAGATGGGCTGCTCTGAGGCTGTGGAGCTTGCCCCACAATAGCAGGCCTGGTGCAGCTCTCCCGACTTCCCTCTTCCATGAGCTTTTCCTGGTAGTAGGTGGAGTCAAGCAAAGTTGCTATCTTGTCTTCTAGGTCCCAGCGATGGTGCCCAAAGGAGGCTCTGTCTACCAGAGCTGTTGGGATGGTCAGTCCTAGGTTCAGAGGGAGCCCAGCCCTCTCCCCAGGTCATGCCCCAAATGGGTGCCCGAGGGCTGGGATGTGCTCAGCCACACGTGCATCTGTAGTGACCAACCTTCCCAGATAAAGTGTGGTTCGGGAAAGTTCTAGAGAACTTTGGAGACAATTAGAGTGAAAGTTAGAAATCAGGACTAATTAGAAAATCCAGGAGGTACAGAACTGGCTTACATAAAGGTCTGTGGGAACCTGGTGGCAAGTGGAGTGGGGCTGGAATCGGGTTCTGCCATCATTTTGTGTATGGTTTGGGGCAAGGCCTTGTATATGGTTGTGGAGTAAAACCCCAGTCAGTGCCTTAGAAGTCTTGTTGTTCCTGGGGGTCAACTGGAGTCCAAGTTCAGGTAGAGAATGAAAGAAAGCATACCTATATGGCTGCTCCACTGTGGGACCCTGGAGCAGATATGATAAGGTTAAATGGTATATAACGTTCTAAAATGGCTTCAATAAGTGACCATCCTGTTTACATTGCGCCTTTACTCCAGTGTCATTAATAAAAGTGTGGGGTCATTACTAGCTTGGCTGCTTCTGGCCATTTGCAATATTCCTGTGCCCATAGGCATCTGGGCCTCTGTGGAAGGCCTCCTGTGGGATCTGGGGGTGAAATATGGTATCTGTGTGCAGCCTGTCCCAGGACCCAACAGCATGACTTTCACTGTTGGAATGAGGGATGCAGTGTTGCCTGCCGCCCCTCCATTCATTTATGGTGCCCTGGTATCAATATTATCCCCATTAGTAAGGCAGCCCCTCCAGCCAGCAGAACAACTGATCTAGGGCAGACAGACAGAAGGACTGGGGCAGGAAACCAGAGCTGAAACTGGAAGGGTCTCTTTGAGTCTCCCATGGACAGACTTGGGTGGACTTAAGAAAAACAGATAAATAACCTAATGACACCTATTGCAGGTATGGAGGCAATTGCCAAAGGACAGGAAATTACCTCTCAATAAGGAAAGGGAGAGAGAAATGTAGAATGGACTCCTCCTCCAAAAGGAGACAATGACAAGCCCCTTGTATTAGGAGCTGTAATGATAGCAGCGTCCCCAGCTCTCCCCGAGGAGTCTTTGGGTCCTTGGGTGTGGGATGACTAGGGGTGAGGCCAAGGTTCAGGGGTCCAAGCCATGTCTCTGGAGCAGGAGCCATGTACAGAATTGGCAATACATAGAGCTTCAAAAATCATTCAGAGTGACGGCTTTGGTGGACACGGCCGAGTGTATGTTGACATGTGGCAATCCTGGCCAACTCTTAAGCAGGTGAACTGCTGTTGATGCTTGTGGAGGAAAAACAGAGTTGTAGTGGAGATACTCATGCTACAGCTTGGATGCTGCCTCCCACCTGCTACCATTTCTGAGTACATTACAACTGTTAGCAGCTTATGGAGTCAATGTCTACGAACTGCAGTAAAGGAGTAAAGTTCATTTATGTTCCTAGGAGCCTGTGCCAACTATTAAGCCAATAGTAAGGGGGCATGATAAACACACTTCAGTTGTTTTGCCTAAGCCCCGGCGGATAGTTGCCACCAAACATATCAGCTCCCCAGTGGTCACCAAGAGATAATGGAGGAGCCGGGCATGGTGGTGCATGCCTATAATCCCAGCACTTTGGGAGGCTGAGACAGGAAGATCACGAGTTCAAAGCCAGCCTCATCAATGAGGAGGCGCTAAGCAACTCAGACTCTGTCTCTACATAAAACACAAAATACGGCTGGTGATGTGGCTCAGTGGTCGAGTGCCCCTGAGTTCAATCCCCAGTACCAAAAAAAAAAAAAAAAAAAAAAGAAATAATGGAGGCCACACATGAATTGGCTAAAATAAACATTATTTGTCCAACCCACAGTCCTCTTAACTCTCCTATATTCCATCCGTTAGTAAATCGGATGGAATTTGGCACATGACAATAGATTACAGGGAATTAAATGAGGTGATCCCTCCACTCTATGCAGCTGTTCCCAAAGAGCCACCATGCTAGAAGACCTTGGCGGTCAGCTGGGAAGAGGCAGTCCCTGAGAGTCAAGACCCATTTGCCTTCACATGGGAGGGTGACAATGGACATTGATAATGTTCCCTCAAGGATATCCCCATAGCCCCACCATGTGTCACAGTATGATAATGCACCATGTAGAAACCTGCTTCCACCTCTGCTGGTAAAACATATTTCATGGTGTTGATGACATACTTCCCACCTTGGAATCTTTTTCAGCACTCCCTGAGGCTGCGCCCACGCTTTTAATGCATTTGCCGCGGAGAGGATGGGCTGTGAACTCCGAAGTGCAGGGCTCTGGCTTACCAGAGAAATCCTTGGGTGTTGTCTGATCGGGTAAGACAAAGGCCATGAGAAAGTTCAGGTATCCCCACTTCCCAACACAGTGAAGCAACTACAAGAATCTGTGGGACTCTTGGGTTACTGCAGGGCTTTCATCCCTCATCTGGCTATTATGACCCCTGTATAATCTGTGTAGGAGGCGGTGTGGGCAGGATTGACAGCCACATTGAGATATTTAATCAGGTCAAATGAACAGTCAAACAGGCACAAGCCCTTGGAACACCAGCACATTGAAATCTGTTGAGTTTACCATCCATGTCACTCTGGATGGCTTTGGATGAGGCTTATGGTTGGATTAAGGGACATAAGATCCCCATTGGATTTTGATCACTTATGAAAGGAAGCAAAGGTTATAGCTTGTTGGAAAACCAACTTTGTGCCACCAATGCTGCTCTTCCTGCCACGGAGCCACACCAGGAATGCTCCAGGCAAGGTCATAACCACCCACCCAGCAGTGGATGGCTACAGCAAGGGATGAGGCCCCGCCATTGGGCATGGCTCAGATGGTGACCACCATGAAATGGGGAATGACAGTGAGGAATGGATAACATCTTGCCGCTCGGCTCAGAACTTCAGCAGTTACTGGGGCAAGTCATGTATGTTACTGGGACAGGTCAGGTATGTAGCATTAAAGGACAAAACACCAGAGACATAGCTTTACCCCCTTCACCTACACCAGAAGGCAACCTCCAACGCCAGAGTCAGTCTGGAACACTGACAGATTGTCCAAAGGAACCGCCTGAGTGTGGACAGCCTATCACCCAGTAACTGAAGCTCTGTGGATCAAAAAGGACAAGGACACAATAGCCCGTGGGCTGAACTGCGAGTGGTATGGTGGTTTATTGCTCATGAAGGTGGGCATTAAGGATCTGCACTAACCACGGGGCCACGTTCAGAGCACTCACAACATGGCATCCTCGACGGCAACAGGAGTGGATGGCTCACAGCAGGCCTTCTTGGGGTAAAGCAGCTATGGGAAGACATTTGGTGTTGTGTCCTAACCAAAGTTGTTACCATGCACCATGTGACTGCCTGTTGCCCCCTCCAATTTCTGGGCAATGATAAGGCAGACCAACTGGCAAAGATAAGGTGGCAGGAGCAAGTACTGGCAAAGGAAATTGCCACTTGGCTACATTCTAGATTAAAGCATGCAGGCTGGAAGACTACGTGGGCAGGTGTGACACGGGGGTGGCTGCACGTAGTTTTCTTTTTCGTGTGTGTGGTGGTGCTGGGGATGGAACCCAGGGCCCACACACATGCTTGGCAAGTGCTTTACCACGGAGCTCCATCCCCAGCTCTGCCCATAACGATTTCTGATGTTGCTGCTGTGTGCCGGAACTGTTCTCAGTGCTACCCATGATGACTGGATGCCACGTGGAGATTATTAGAGGAGGGGATGTTTGTCTTCAGGGCTGGAAGACGGACTGCACTGGTCCTCTCCCATTCTCAAGGGGCCAAATATGCTGTGACTTGGGTGGACACAGACACAGGCTTATTGCAGGCCTTCCCCAGCAAGAGAGCCAATCAAAGGCCACTATTCAGGGGCTGATCCCACTGAGTGTCATGCGTGGTCATTGAGAGTGACCAAGAAAGCCATTTCACAAGCCATGGCACAGCAGTGGGCTCAAGACCAGGGCATATCCTGGATTTCCCACCAGCCATACGATCCAACAGGAGCTGGGTTCACTGGAAGAAGGAATGGTCTGCTGGACGAGCCTAAGGCCCGGGGGACACTCTGCAGGGTGGGCTGCTTGTCTGCCCGAGGCTCTGAGGACACTGAATGAAAACCCAGACACCGCCAGCCTGCAGTCCTTTCTATACTGACATGCCCATGGCTGTCAGCATTAAGGTCACAGATAAAGGACACGTCTACTGAGCATTTTCTTAAACCAGCCCAGGGCGTGGGCAGCCACTTGCTGTTGCCAGCTCGACTTGCCATCTGATAGCAGAAGCACTGTCTGGCTGTGGAGCAAGGCCCTGGTGATGTGTCCTACTGACCTCTTGGGGATTGTGGGAATGTCTGAATTTACGAGTAAAGCCTACTGTGTTGGGAATATGGTCCCTAAAGTACAGGGGATGCCACCCCTGGGTATCATCACCCGAGGAACACTTTGTATCAGTTTATGGCAATTATTTTATTTTTTTTGGTACTGGGGGTTGAATCTACAGATGTTTTACCACTGAGCTATATCCCCAGTTCCTTTTATTGGATTTTTTTTTTGGAGACAGGGTCTCCCTAAGTTGCTGAGGCTGGCCTTGAACTAGTGATCCTCTTGCCTTGGCCTCCTGAGTCCCTGGGATTATAGGCGTTTGCCACCACACCTGGCCAGTTTATGACGGTTATGTATTCCAGAAGGGGCTTATTCTTTCTATCCTCCTGAGGATTGGCCTGGTGCATGTGTCCAGGCATGCCTACTGTGCAGGCTACTTTACTAACACAAGATGGTACAGTGGTCTCCTGGAGCCAATTTGCCATTCTCGATGTCTATTAAACGTCTGTCATGTTCTCCATAGGTTGGTGACAAGTAACCTATTTCTGGATTGGGCAACGGAGGTTGCACGTAATGCCAACCAGACCGACTGCTGGATCTGCTCCGAACTCCCTGTGACTGCAGCACAAGGACTTCCCTGGGTAGCCCAACCTGCAAATGAGACCGAATGGACTTGGCTGACACAGAACTGGAATGAAAACACTCACCCGCCAAAATGGCCATCATATAATTACACGGCACAAAAGATTTTTGCTTTAATTAGAGAGACAGTGAATATTTCTCGAGTCCCTGGGTACACTTACATATGGAATGGGTTTTCATGGGAGGTAGCTGTTCATGTCACAGTCAAAAAGATGGCTTTCCTTTGTGTCACCCAGTCTGGTCATGACAACAAGACAGTGGGCTTCATGCCTGACCCTCTGTGTAAGAACACAGTCAACTCGACAGAAATCTTCTCCTCATTCCCCAAAGTCACTCTTGGGGCTTTCCCCCTGCCGTGGGGTGCACTGTGGATCTGTGGGCCCTATGGATGGCCTTACCTGCCTTACCACTGGACAGGACGATGCACGTGGGGCTGGCCTTATATCCCTGCCCGAGTTATGCCTCTTCTGCCGCAGACACCCAGTAACTGGGAGAGCGTGAAGGCGCGTCACACCCGGCAGCGCCGGGCCTCCTGGTGGTTCTACACGCTAGCCGTGTTCTCCCCGCAAGCTGCGGTGATCGACGTGGAAAACCAGGTCTCCGCGTTGGCCTCCCACACGGCTCAGGCTCTCAATCAGACCAAACACGCCATAACCTTGCTAACCGAGGAAACCACGCAGATAAGAAAGGTGGTGTTACAAAATAGGATGGCGCTAGATATGCTCATGGCTGCTCAAGGCGGGGTATGTGCCGTCTTGGGGACAGAATGCTGTGTGTACATACCTGATAATGAACACAACATCACTCTGGCTTTAAACCAGGTGTCTAAACAAATGGATGCTATTGATGACCTTTCCACGGATCCGTTCTCTAGCTGGCTAACGTCCCTTCCTACAGCATGGCGCCACGCCTTCTATATTGTCTTACTAAGCCTGGCCTGCTTGCTGATAGTTTCTTGCTCTTTGTTCTGCTGTTGTGGGATATGTATGCAATGTGCCTCTGGAGCCCTGTCCCCAAGGCTTCGTAGAAGACAGGGGCTATGAGATGGAGCGGGACATTAGGGGCTTCCAAAGCACTGAAGGGGTGGGCAGTTGGGGTGAACACTAGTCAGAGCCTAGGAAAGTCACTCAGCACAGTGAGACAAGGACTCCCAAGAAGGTGACAATGAAGGACAATGAAGGACACTGGCCACATCCCTTGTTTCCAATTTTTAGGTGGATATCAAAGCAGAGTCCCTTTGGATGTAAAATAAAAGAACGTACTGAAAATACCTTAAGAAATCCACCTGTGCCGGACACACAACCTATCCTGTATGTTCTGCTGGTAGGTGCGGTGTGGCCCTCCACGGGACCCCAGCCTGCCACCCCCTGCCAAAGAGCATGTAAGAAAATGTCCAAACCTGTCTGTTGAGTCCTCCAAGTTCTTATTCTTTGGTTTGCTGGGGCTTTTGCTGCCCTGGGGTTGAAGGACAGTAAAGCCGGGCCAGGCACATACTTACTCCTCATTAAAAGGAAAGGTAGCGTTGCTGATGGCGGTGTTGGGTGTGGGGAACCGCAGGCCACAGCCCTGACACATGGAGGTCTGGCACAAACATCTCTTCCAGAGGTCAAACAAGAACTGGAATTCAAGTTTAGGGCTTAAGGCACAGGGAGATGAGTCACAGGGGTTGGATTCCACTCCCCTGGCTACCACCTCCCCTCCAGGGCCTCATCATCCCTGTGCCTCCCGCCCTCCCTCCATCCTGTGGGCAGCCTAGCTGGGTGATGGTGATGGGGCCTTGAATGAAGTCAGCTTCTGGGCAGTCACTGGCCCTACCCTTGGATTCGAGGCCTCTGCCCATGGGACCGGCCTTTCCTTGGATGCCCTGCCAGCAGGTCCCCACCCACCACCTGCCCTAGGGGAATCCCCACTTGCTCATTGCTGTGCACCCCAGATTCCATTCTCCAGACTCATGAGGTTGGACCAGAGCCTTTGGCCGCCCACCCTCTGAGCATCAGGCAGGGGCCCAGCACACTGACCCGCTGTTTTCCATTTGCTCTTCTCCTGGGAAGAAAGGGAGGGTACAAACTCTTCTCATTTTGTTTAACCTGTCTTTCCTTGACCGGTAGGGTGTGGCGGACCTCATCCTGTAAGAACATTTACCCAAGTGCACTTCAGTGCCTGGAGTAACACTAGGGTTTTCCTACAGTATGGGGAAGGGGTGCTCTGAGTGGAATGTACAGATTGAGGGAGTCAAGATAATTCTTCACTTATTGAGGTGGTCTTGAGCAAGACACAGCCTTTTTGAGCCAGTTTTGCCATCTGCAGAAGGGGATGCTAATGGCTTCTGCTTTGGTTTTATTCACCACCTCTGTCAGCAGTGAGCCCTGGAGGGTGTTGCTAGATCCAAAGGCTGAGACAGGAGGAGCCTCCCCTCTACCCAGAGCCAGTAGTGACTGTGCAGAGGGCAGCTTCACCAGGCTGATTTTTGGTTCCTAAGAAGGCATGTCCTCATGGGCAGCTAGACATCCCAACTGGGAGGGAAAAAAAAAGGGGAACAGGTTCTAAGCTCATGTGGATCTTTATAAAATTGTACATTTTGATATTTCCCCCATTATTGAAATACTTCATGGCCAATAAAAATTTTAAAAATGTCAAAAAGTAAACAGAAGGGAAAAATTAACATGTAGGATTCCTATTCAATGATCTCTAGGCAAATTTCCTCCTCTCATTTTTTTGGGGGGGGGGAGGGTATGGGGATTGAATTCAGGAGCACTCGATCAAGGAGCCACATCCCCAGCCCTATTTTGTATTTTATTTAGACAGAGTCTCACTGAGTTGCTAAGTGCCTCACTTTGCTGAGGCTGGCTTTGAACTCGAGATACTCCTACCTCAGTCTCCCAAGCTGCTGGGATTACAAGCGTGCGCCACCACACCCGGCTTCCTTCTCTCATTTTTCTTTGTAAGGGTTAGAGTCTTAAAAATTATGGTTGGGATCACATTGTGTATGTATCTTGCTTTATGCATGAAAATATGTCTATGGTACATGCTTTTTTTTTTAAAGCCATCTTTTGCTGGCTGCCTTGTCTTTCTTTTCTTTATTCCTTTTGGTACTGGGAATTGACCCTAGGGGTGCTCCACCATTGAGCTATATACCTAGTTCCTTTTATTTTTTGAGACAGAGTCTTGCTAAATTGCTTAGGGCCTTGTGATCCTCTTGGCTCAGGCTCCTGAGTTGGGATTATGGGCATGTGCCACCACCCGTGGCTGCTGCCTGTCTTTGATTGATTGGATGTGCCCTATCTTTTTTTTTTTTTTTAGTTGTCAATGGACCTTTATTTTTTATTTATCTATATATGCTGCTGACAATCGAACCCAGTGCCTCACACTAGGTGAGTGCTCTACCACTTGAGCCACAACCCCAGCCCCATGCTCTATCTTTTTTTGACCAGTTTCCTAAAACGATGGATGTAGGATGGGAGGCAGAAGGCCTGTGCTCTTTCCCAGCTCACTTACTGTTTTGGTCTTTGAGGTCAGTTTCTTTGGCAGACTCCTACTGTAGCAGCGTCTGCCGTGGGGCACCACTTTCCTTGTCTACAAGCTTTCTTCACTCTTTTTCCCAACAGAGATAATCTAGACATCTGTACTTGAGCCTGGGTCTTTCAGGGGCTTGGTAATAACCTTCATCCCCAGCTTCATGGAACCAATCCCAGGCTCTTGGCCTCTTACCCACCACCTACCTCTGCAGAGAAGGCACTGCTGCCGCAATTTCCTAGATTTACAGACTGAAAACTTTTCAGGAGGGGAGCCCTAGCCAGCCTCTGGTCAAAATGCCAATGGTTTTGGTCAACATTTCACCTGATTGTCAGACATCAAGCAAGATGGTCAATCAGGTGAGGGCCGTAGACGTGGCAGGGTGGCCTAAGTGGAAGCCAGAAGATGTGGGTCTGGATCCTCTTCTAATTATTAGCTGTGAAATGTGAGCAAATTACTGACCTTCAGAGCCTGAGATTCTTCATGAGAGAATCATTCTTTCCTTTAGGGTTTTCGTGGGAATAGAATGAGATAATGCATGTGAACTTGTCCAGTGGTTTCTGACCTCATCGAGGCAGTCAGTAAATGACTGAGATCATTCCCCTCCCCACCTACTTGCCTGCAGGGACGGAGCTTTCTGTCCAATTGTTCCATGATATCTAGTACCTCTTAGTAAGTACCAATGAGCTCTCACTTTCAACAATGCTATCCTCCTGGAGAGAAGGTTCTCCCAGGCCATGCTGGCATTAGCCAAGGAGTCAGTGCAGAAGTCATGAGACTTTACCGGTCCACTGCTCTGGCAAATAAAGGGCTTCGTACCCTCATCTCGTTGAAGACAACTTAGCTTACTCTAGGAAAAAACAAAGGACAATCAAGTAAACACATTCCCCGCTCCTTGTACCAAATTCCTCGTTTGCTTATATTTAATCCACCTTTGCTCTGACATGCATTGGGATTATGCACATTCAAGTCAGCTTTGGGACATCTTAAATACCTGCTGTAGAGTTTTGGCCTCTGTCTTCCCCCTTTTTCAACTCTACTTCATCATGTCTTGGTTCTGGGCCAAACTCGATCTGGTTAAGCTAAAGGTCAGGAAGTAAGACTTTTTTTTTTTGGTTCTGGGGACTGAAGCCCAAAGCCTCACACATGCTAGACAAGTGCTGTACCACTGAGCTATACCCCCAGCTCTAAGCTGAAGATTAGGGAGAAGAAAGACAAGATAAAAATTACGGTTCAAATGCATCAGTTAATCCAGTGGTTCCCAAATTTTAGTATCACTTGTAGGGTTTTTCTCTTTCTTTCCTTCTCTCTCTTTGCAGTACTACGGATCAAACTCAGGGCTCATGCATATTAAGCACATGTTCTACCATTGAACTTCACCCCCAGCCCTACTTGTAGACTTTTAAAGAATCTTGATGGCCAAGCTACACCCTTAACAAATTAAATTGGAATTTCTGGGCATGGGCACCTGGCATAACAGTAAATGTGAGGATCTGTGACTTGATCGCTGCAGCTAATGTGCCTGCATCAGTGCTGTCTGCTACGCAGTCAGTTCAAGGGGGAAAGGACCACATACATCTCCTTAGCGTTCCATGTGGGGCCAGGCACACAGCCAAGCTTCTGAGGATCATGGCAGACCCCATTCTGTTCCTGATTAATGTCAAGACTTGGAATATGGCAGCTATTCCAAGATCATAGATATGTCCCAAAGTGGTAAACATTTTATTACAGTTAAAAAAAAAAAGTCATCTCTCAACTGATGAACTGCAGGAGACCATATCAGAAGCTGCTGCAGAATACTGGCATCAGATAACAAATACAGATTTATAGCATCATGAAATGGCTAGATTCTTTTCATACTTCCTCCATTAAATGTTACTCAGTGGCCTAGGTCAGGTCTAATAACAGCCCATCCATGTTTACTTCATATAGAACCAGGACTGGATCCACACATGGGGCCATTCCTGGCTACCTTCCCAGTAGCCAGATGGCAGTGGCCTAGACACAGGAGGTGACACTGAGTAGCCACAACTGGACTCGCTCTTCCTCACAACTAGCTCTGAATCTGTCCACCATGGTGGCATTGCCGTCTGGGGTCCACATGAGCCACTGTGGCCCTTGCCTGGGAGGGCTGTGGTGGGCTCCAAGGTTGGTGGCTGGCTGCCCAGGGAGTGGGTGTGCTTCCTTGTGCAGTAAACTGCACATGCCAAGGGCTGGTTCTGACGTACTGCTCCTTGCTCACCCTAGGGCGTGGCTCTGCCCGAGCACCTGAACATCAGCATCAGGACAGGCGCGTTCAGCTGGAGTGGGGGAGGACGAGGCCTGTGTGGCAGAGCTGAGGAGTGGTGGAGTCACCTGCAGAGGGACTAGTACTACTGGTCTTCTGTCCAGATCGACTCCTAAGGAACCCAGTGTCCAGCTCCACACACTGGGCATTTGCAAAGAACCTGAATGGCTTCTGTGCTTTGCCTGAAGGCAGGAGGCCATCCACCACCACTTAGAGGCTTGGTTCCTGGTTCAAAGTGACTGGCACGCTGCTCCTGAGCCTGTGTGGTTCCTCAGGTCCACCTTTAGCACTCAAGAAGCGTCTGCCTGGTGCCAGCTCAGGATCGAGAAGCCCCTGGGCTGTTCCAGAGGCACCATCTTCACTTGCCTCTCTTTTCTCCTTCCTGCTCCCAGCCAGCAGCATTTCTGCTGGCTTCACGTGGGGTCACATGCCTTCCTAAACCCTAACACAGGGGTGGAGGGCAAGGGACAGCTATACAACCCCTCTCCCTCCCTGCCCACCCTCACCCCTGCACAGGCATCCTGTTGACCATAGCCCGTCAGAGCACAAAGGTCAATATTCCATCCCTGGCCTGGAAGGAGGCTCCTCTCAGGCCCCGGCTGTCACTCTTGCACCAGGAAGTTGATGAGGGCAGTCCTGGGGGAGAGGAAGGCCTTCTTGATGCTTCTCCCCTGCAAGAGCCTGACACCCAGCTCGCTCTGGAGAACAAGTTCGTGAACTTTATCCTGGTCCTGGGCAACTTGTTGGGGCACAGGGATCTTGCCGCAGGCTTTGTTGTTGATCTGAGAAGGAAAATAACCAGAGACAAACAGTGAGGGCAGTCTGCCTTGGGGCAGGGAGCCTAATGCCAATCCCCACTGCCCGCAAGGGTGCTGCAACCTCAGGGAGGAGAGAGGGAAGGTGGTGCCTGCCTTGGGGTGGAAGGAGGAGGGCACGATGCAACCACGATGCAGACAGACACTGAGGCCTCAGTGCTGCAGGTGAACATCACCTTGTGTTTCCTGAGCACTGTCCCGAACACAGTTGTAGTGGGTGTATGCCTGTAATCCCAGTGACGCAGGAGGCTGAGACACGAGGATCACAGGTTCAAAGCCAGCCTCAGCAACTTGGCGAGGCCCTGGGCAATTTAGTGAGACTCTGTCTCTAAATAAAAAACAAAAAGTGTGCTGGGGAAGTGGCTTAGTGGTAAAGTACCCGTGAGTTCAATCCTCCAGTACCAAAACAAAAACAAACAAACAAAAAACCCAAAAACATGCTTGGGCCATATCCAGAGGGAGGGATTATCAGGTCACTGCAGATCAGGTTTAAGTCCAAATCTGGGCTGGAGTGGGCCACCCCCAGAGCTCTGCCTGCATGCCAGGCATGTGCTATGCAGTTTATTTGTATGAGCCTGTGAAGGAGATGCATGGCCATCCCACCCCATTTTACAGACGAGGAAGCAGAGGTAGGTGAGGTGAAGTCATTTGTCCGAGGTCCCATCGCAGCAAGTACTGGAAAGTTGATGATCTACTGAATCCTTTCTCTCCTGCCCAGATGCCCCTTCAGCCCCCAGGCCTCTCTGGATGGAGGCTGGCCTCTGAGGCAAGGAGTCTCCCAGCTTTTAGCCACCCATCCCGTGCTCTTTGCCCCAGCTGCTCCATGGCTCACAGTCCAGGGTCCCTAGGACCCCCGCCCCCCCCAGCTCCTGATGTTCTGATACCCTTGTCTTCACTGGAGACAAGCTGTTCCTTTTTCAAAGCCAAGACCCAGCTTCCGCTCCTTGTGACCTCTCTTCTAATCTCCCCACAGCCAGAAACAGCCATGCCGAGCTGGCAGCAGTCACCATTTACTGAGTGAATTCTGGACTAGCGGCAGGATCTTCAGCAAGTTCTTTTTTTTTTTAAATATTTTTTCTTTAGTTGTTGATGGACACAATGTCTTTATTCTATTGCTTTGTATGTGGTGCTGAGGATCGAACCCAGGGCCTCACGCATGCGAGGCAAGCGCTCTACCGCTGAGCCACAATCCCAGCCCCCTTCAGCAAGTTCTTAAGTCCTGTTCTGCCACTGTTTCCTCAACTATAAAAGGGGATGAGTCCAGGTTGTAATGGCAGGCCCGTCCCCAGGGCCACGGTAGGGAGTAAATGAGTTTGTATCTGGAAAATCCTAGGCCACACTTGGCCTTTCATTTGCACTGGTTGTGAGTTAGTGGTCTCATCGTTAGCATGTACAAAAGCAGGGGGAACATTTTGGCCATTATCCTGCCTATTTCTCTCAGCAACTGGGTAAGGCTGGCACAGGGTTGTCTCTATTTTATAATGAAGGAAACCGAGGTTTGGTGAGTGTCTGCGATCTCACCCAGCACAGTCCAAATCCCAAGCTATTACATCTTAACCTTGATGTTGCATGAACTGTGTGTGTGTGAAAACTCACATGCCCTAGACCTTTGTTCCTTAGTGCTCTGCTCCTCATAGAGAAGGCCCTTTTCTCTGTACCCTGGGTACTTGGCAGAGTCCAGCATGTCTTGGGCACAGAGAACACACGGGGTTCAGCTGAACTATATTACACTGAACAGTGCTTGCAGGTTCTCTTTCAGGATGGGGCACCAACCCCGAAATCTCTCCACACAGTCAGAAGTGACCTCCCCAGACGTCCTTTGTTGGTGCGCTGCCCCACCCCACCTTCTCAAGTTGGTTACATGCAGGGAGCCTTCACGCATTTTTAATTTGGTGGTTTACAGTTCAATGATCTCCTAAAATTATTTTACTAATAATCAAAACTCAACTTGGTGATATTTTAAACACAAATTTTGTGATAACTTAAAATAGAAATACATTTCCACCAACGGAAATTGTAAGCCATCGTTTCTCAACTGTGCGAGGACAAGTTCTCAAGGGTACATGAGTTACTTATTTCTCATAAACATTACTCAAGTTAAAGAAATGTCCTCTTTGAGCCGGTGGCGCCTGTAATCCCAGCAGCTTGGGAGGCTGAGGCAGGATAGGAAGTTAAAGGCCAACCTTAGTAATTTAGCAAGAGCCTCAGAAACTTAGCAAGACCCTGTCTCAAAATTAAAAAAAAGAAAAGAACGAGGGATGTAGCTCAGAGATTCAGTGCTCCTGGGTTCAATCCCCAGTACTAAAAAAAAAGAAAAAAAAAAAAAAGGCCTCTGTGCCTAAGGATATTTTGAGGATTTTTGGAAGAAGCCTCCAAGGCAGCCCTACCTTTTTTGCCTTGTGGTGGGACAAAGGGGAGGGGAGGCGGGGGAGGCAGGGAACTAAGGGCCAGAGCAGGTGGTGGGGAACTGAGCTGCTGTCAAAAACCCAACTCTAGGGCCAAACACTGTCTTTCCAAATGATGACCTTCCTGCTGGGCCCAGGCTCGCACAGGTATGGAAGGGCTGGGGCCTGGCTGGCCGAGCCTCTGTGGACACGCTCTCTCCACCTCTGGGCAGGTTGAACTCTGTACAACATGTATTCATTTTGTTTATTCATTTTTCTTTTTCCTTTGTGTGTGTGTGTGTGTCTGTGTGTGTGTGTGCGTGTGATGCTAGGCATTGAACTCAGGGCCTTGCATATGCTAGGCAAGCCCTCTACCATGAAGCTACATCCCCAATCCTATGAAAAAAATAAAATTTAAATCTAAAATTGTAATATATAAATTTTATGTTGAGGCAGGGTCTCACTAAATTGCTGGCCTCATCTTGTGATTCTCCTGCGTCAGATTCCTGAGTTGCTGGGATTACAGGTGTCTGCCACTGTGCTTGGCTTCTTTCCTTCTTATTCTTTCCTATCTTACTTTGCTTTAAGTTCCATGAGGGTAGGGACCCTGTCTGTCATATTTGATTCTGTATCCCCTGAACCTAGCACTCTGCCTGGCACACAAGAGGTTCTTGGTAATTACTGACAAGTACATGGAGACACCTGGTCACTTTTCTGAGCTTGCTTCCTCAACTACAAATGAGAATGGTATTGCCTACCTTGTCGGGCAACATGAGTCACATTACATTTTGGTTGTAAATTACCTGGACCATGTGGGGCTCAGAGGTGGTGATGTACAGTCCAACCCTGGCCTTTTCCCCATTCAACCACACCAGCACATGGAATAGACATTCCCTATAAATCTGTCTCATATTAAATAATCAAACATACAAACGTGACAAAGAGATTAAGGGAGTTATTTCTGATATAAAAGGTTTTTTTTTTTTGGTACCAGGGTTGAACTCAGGGGTACTCAACCATTGAGCCACCACATCCCCAGCCCTATTTTGTGTTTTATGTAGAGACAGGGTCTCACTGAGTTGCTTAGTGCCTCGCCATTGCTGAGGCTGGCTTTGAACTCGCGATTCTCCTATCTCAGCCTCCCTAAGTGCTGGGATTACAAGCATGAGCCACTGCGCCCGGCTCTGATATAAAAGGTTCAAACAATAAGCTACTCATGTATTTTTGCCATTCCAAATTAACAAAAAAAAAAAAAAAAAAAGAAAGAAAGAAAGAAAAGGAATTTCATGCAGCTCTTCTGAAATAGACTCTACAGTGCAAGGTCTTCCTATCTTGTCAGCAACCTCACCAGCACCATCTGCACCCCTGACCACCCCAACCGAAAACCACACGCAAGCACAGCTGAATGAGCACAGTCCTCCATTGGAAGAGAAGAATAGGAGCTGGAAAGCAGGACAGGTTGATTTCTCTCCCTTCCAGTCCCTCAAGGGCCATGAGAACGTAATGCTCACATGGTTCTGTTATACGGTGACGTAGAAAACCGAAGGCACCGGCAAAGTCAAGAGGCCCTGTGCTCCGTACCTGGTCAGGTCAGCTGGAGGCTGGAGAGACACTTACCAGAACTGCCATCTGCACCACATCGGGCTGCTGAAGGAACTGTGGGTCCACCGTGGGCCAGGCCTGAAGCAGCACATTGGTGTCCCAGGCATAGTGGGCACACAGCTTCTTGGGCACCAGTGCCAGGCCTGCAACGCAAGACACAGAAGGGTTGGCCACTCTGCACACAGGAGGTTCATAAGAGCAGGATGGAAGGCTGTGACCTGGACACGGCCTGGCCTGGAGCTGTCAGAGGAGGGCACACAAGGCCACGCCACGACTCTGCAGCCTGCCATGTCTCCCACTTACCTGAGCCTGGTTCATAGCCTTAGGTTTATAGACAGCTCCTTGCAAACAGTACCCAGAGCTGTAAAGCTGAATGGACACGCTGCTTTGCAGTAAGCATCTGGGAAAATAAGACTGCTGATTTTCCTGGGTCATCTCTCTGCAGCTTGGATGGGGAAGGAATGCTTTGGAGCCAAACTTGAGTACTGAGCGGCCTTTGCTTCCTCTCTTGCTCATGAGTACTTGCGGTGTGAGAGGCCTCCCACCCAACACATAACTGGAGCCAGATGCAGGGAACAGTGGACACACGACATTCTCAGAGAGAGCCTCACCTCCTGGCTTAACTTCCTCTCCCAATGGGCTCTGTTATGGCTGGGACAGGAAGCGTCTGCCGATGGCTCGTGTGTGGAGGGCATGGTTCCCAGTACAGGGACGTTCAAAGGTGGGTTTTTGGGGAAGTGATGGGATCATGAGGGCTCTGACCTCATCAGTGGATTACCAATCTGATGGCATTAATGGGAGGTGGTGGAAACTGTAGGAGGTGGGACCTCATTAAAGGAGTAGGACCCAGGTAAGTGCTCTAATCACATCCTCAACCCTTTCATAAGTTTTTTAGCTGGGCATGGTGCCGTACGCCTGTAATCCCAGCAACTTGGGAGGCTGAGACAGGAGAATTGTGAGTTCAAAGCCAGCCTCAGCAATGGCGAGGTGCTAAGCAACTCAGTAAGACCCTGTCTCTAAATAAAATACAGAGTAGGGCTGGGATGTGGCTCAGTGGTCGAGTGCCCTCAAGTTCAATCCCTGGTACCAAAAAAATAAACAGTTTTTCCATACTGTGAGATGAGGTAAAGATTTTCTTCTGGTCCCTTTAAAAGGTTTCATTTTCTTCCCAGGTTAACATTTGAATTAATTTTGTAATTAATTCAAAATTAATTTTGTTTATAATGACAAAACATCATTTAAAAAAAGGTCAATTTGCCAAATCCAATTGGCTGAACAAATCTTCCCTTCCCTATTGGTTTATATCCATATATTGGTGCAAATATGTTATACCAGGGGGGTGTTTCAGGAGTGTTCATTTCAGAGCTACTCAAAGTGCATGTGCAGTGAGGTAAAGAACTTGGGCCAGAATTTAAATTAATACACTGCTTCCTTCATTGAGGAAGTCTTGTTATGTTAAAAAATAATATATACACGTGTGTGTGTGTTTGTATCTTTATGGAAAGACAGATATAAAGAATATATATAAATTGTTTTATTTTGTGTATATGTGTGTGTGTGTATATACTCTCCTCATAGAGGGCCAGCCCAACTCAACCCTGCATTTCATGATGGGTGGTTTACATCCTGGCACAAGCTCCTTATCTTTTTTTTTTTTTTTGGTACTGGAGATTGAACTCAGGGGCACTCAACCACTGAGCCTTTTGGCAAAAACAGAAAGGAGATTCCTGCTTGTTCCTCAGAGGGGATTCTATTAAAACTCCTATTTAAATATGAGACAGAGGTCACAGGGGTCAGATAATCATTTCTCTATTTTAGTGAGCTGGCCCAGTGTGGCCTGTCCCGTGACCCAGCTGCAGTGGGAAGATTTCCAGAACCTCCATATGGAAGTTGTACAGGATGCCTGTGAGATAAAAGGACCTTGGACAGAAATGTTCTGGGCTGAAGCTGTTATAAATTCCACTTTAAAAAAATGAGGAAGCCCAGCTTTCCTGGAGCAACCAGGATGCTTATTTATAGCTGCTTGGGCCCCTGCCAGGGTTTCCATATAGATCAGAGTGGGGCCATCCTGTGCAGCAGGGAGCAGAAACTCAGGATCCTGGTTTCTGCATGGTGTTCTTGCCCCCCTCCTCTTTTTAGGGAAGTAAAAATACCTGACATTAGCGTGGCAAATACAAAGGCTTCTTTACACGGCATAAACAGAGTGACAGATCAAGTGGAAGGCTGGCCTTTGAGAAGCATGTCGGGAAAGTTGAACACAGGCTAGGAAGTGGCAAGGCCCTGGAAAGGCAAGACCACTATGCAGGGCCACTGTGGCCACAGCCTACCTGCTTCCTTCCCCTCCTTGGGGCAAGCGGAGCTTCCTGTGGAATAACTGAGGCATGTCACCTCTCTCTCTCTGAGAGCTGGTGAGGTCACCATGCTGCCTTGGCACCCCAGTGTGAATGCTGGAGGCTGGGGTCATGGCTCCTGCGGGTGGCAGTGCTCTCCTGATGGCCACCTTTGGGTCTGCCTCCACCCCCATCTCCCTACCCTCTGTCCTCATACACACCAGAAGGGAGGACCTGAGGGCTCTGGGGCATCTGGTCACTCTGGGGTCTCCTCTATTAGCCTTGACAGTTCCTAAGAAATGCACAGGAAGTGAGGCTACTCCACTTTAGCCTTTTCCCAGAGAAATGGTTTCATTGACATGATTTTGAAATAACAACATCCACAAAGCAAACGCAAACACCCAAACAAAATAAATACCAACCAACCCCCTGCCCAAACCTTCAGAACATCAACAGATATGTTTTCTCCCCTGAAATAATTTCTCAAGCTCTCTCTCCCTCACACACATATACAGATGTCTACATGATTGGTATGTTTATGATTTTGTTAGAATTAATGGATGTAGCAAAACACTATGAGATTTCATAGCCAATATTCTCTTTTTTCATGGTGCTGGGGATGGAACCTAGGGTCTCATACATGCTAGGCAAGTGTTCTACCACTGAGCTGTACCCCCAAGCCTCACAGCCTATTTTAGAAAAAGTTACAAAGAATGTTATCTCAAATTATTTTATGAAGAAAAATGGATTTAGGCAGGTAAACTGATGCTTCAAGAGGAAGGGCTCCTTTCCAGGGCTATGGTCTCAACAGGGAAGTACTGAGGGACATCTTGGAGATGACATATTTTACACACTGAGGTAAATGTCAAGAAAAAACAGTCACCATAGAACTCCAAAAGGGCCACAAAAACAGAAATGTTCTATCACTACATTTTAAACACCATGGCCTCTGGCTTATGGTGGCTCAACCTTAAAATGAATGGTTTGAAAGCCATATACACCCATCAGAAACTACATTTTGAATCTTGATCTTCCCTGGGCTAGCAATATGTGGCATGGTGCTCTCAGGGAGCTGCAGCTCCTAGTCAGTCACATGACCATGAAGGTGAACAACCAGTGCTCTGCAGATCCCCCCATCCTCAGGGCATATGTTCGGAGGCACCTCCTCCCCAGAAAGTTGACCTTATTTTCTGTAGCAGGTTCTGGGCCCTTCAGAAGTGGACAAGAAGAAAAGCTCAGGGACACAGACAGCAGTGCTCCTTGGGCCCCAGGGCAGGCCTGTCCCTGTCTCGGAGCTCCTGCTGAAAACTCACACAGCCCTGCTGCAGGACTGTAGGAGATGCTGCTGCCTTGGATGCTAGTGGGATGAATGGTGACATCTGGCCAGGTGTGTGATGTGTGGGCACACGTGCTTGTGAATTAAAACCTTCAACTAGAAATAAATTCCTTTCTCCCTTCCTTCTTCTCTTATGATCCACTATTTCTCAGAACTAGAATCTTAATACTCAGGACTTAGGAGTTTAGAGAGGTAATTAAAAACAGTAGCAACTTTATTGTGAAATAATTATAGATTCACCGGAAGTTGCAAAGAAATGTTAAGGAGGCCCCTTGTGCCCTTCATCCAGCCTCCCCACTGGTATAATTATAGCACAATATCAAAACCAGGAAACTGGTATAATCAATCCACAGAGTATGTTCAGATTTTATCAGAGTTATAAGCACTAACTCTGTGTGTGTGTGTAGCTTAGTGAAACCATGTGTGGCTTCACATGCTCACCACCAGTCACCACCCAGGACTGTTCCAGCACCACAAGGTAAGTACCCTAGTGCTACCCTTCTGCAGCCACTGCCCCCTCCACCCAACCCTGATCCCTTTTTATGTTTTCCATCTATATAATTCTTTTTTTTTTTTTTAGTGTTAGGGATGGAACCCAGGTAGGCAAGTGCTCTACCACTGAGCTTATCCCCAGCCCATTATAAGTTTTTAAATTTCAGGAATATAATATAAATGGAATCACAGCAATACAAAAACTTTTGAGCTTGTATTTTTTTTTTTGCTACCAGGGATTGAACTCAGGGGTACTCAACCACTGAGCCACATCCTAGCCCTATTTTGTGTTTTATGTAGAGACAGGGTCTCACTGAG
>PVHX01004634.1:0-73200 GCA_004024805.1 Geosciurus inauris
GGCAGAGTTTCAAGCAATGAAGAAAAAATATTTAATCTTGAAAACAAAGTTGACCATGGAGAAAAGATGTTAAGAGACCATGAACAGAACTTCCAAAAAAGATGGGATAACCTGAAAAGCCCAAATTTAAGACTTATCAGGATACATGAAGGCTCAGAGATACAAATCAAAGGAATGCACAATCTTTTCAATGAAATATCAGAAAATTTCCCAAATCTAAAGAATGAAACTGAAAATAAAATACAGAGGCTTATAGGACTCCAAATATACAAAATTTACAATAGACCCACACCAAGGCACATTATCATGAAAATGCCTTACAGAATAAGGATAGAATTTTAAAGGTAGCCAGAGAAAAAGAACAGGTAACATTTAGAGGGAAGCCAATTCAGATCTCAGCTGATTTCTCAACCCAGACCCTGAGAGCTAGAAGGTCTTGGAATAATATATACCAAGCTTTGAAAGAAAATGGATGCCGGCAAGAATACTATACCCAGAAAAATTAAGCTTCAGAATTGACAATGAAATAAAAACCTTCCATGATAAACAAAAGTTAAAAGAATTCACAACTAGAAAGCCTGCACTACAAAACATTCTCAACAAAATATTTGAAGAAGAAGAAATAAAAGTGAAAACCAGCAAAGGGAGGAACTAACTAGAAGAATAGTCAATCAAAGGAGAAACTAATTCAAAGTAAAAATCAGAAATAAATAAAAATGGAAGGCAATAAAAATCATTTCTCAATAATAACATTGAGGGCTGGGATTGTGGCTCAGCGGTAGAGCGCTTGCCTCGTATGTGTGAGGCCCTGGGTTCGATCCTCAGCACCACGTACAAAGCAATAAAATAAAGACATTGTGTTCATCTACAACTAAAAAAATATTTAAAAAAATATTTTTCTTTAAAAAAAAAAAATAACATTGAGTGTAAATGACCTAAGCCTATCAATCAAAAGACACAGATTGGCAGACTGGATTGAAAAACAAGACCCAATGACATGCTGTCTTCAAGAGACTCATCTCATAGGCAAAGGCATTCACAAACTGAAGCTAAAGATGGGAAAAAACATATCATTCACATGGATCTCATAAACCTGCAAGGGTTACTACCCTCCTATCAGATAAAGTGGACTTCAAGCCAAAGTTAATCAGAAGGGACAAAGAAGGACATTTCATACTGCTTAAAGGAATGATACATCAACAAGACATAACAGTCATAAATATTTATGCCCAAACCATGGAGTATCTATGTACATTAAACAAACCCTTCTCAGTTTCAAGAATCAAATAGACCACAACACAATAATACTGGCTAACTTTAAAATGCCTCTGTCGCCACTGGATATATGGCGAAAAAATAAAAAAACTAAATAAAGAAGCTATAGCTGGGCATGGTAGTGCACACCTGTAATCCCAGCAGTTCAGGAGGCTGAGGCAGGAGGATTTTGAGTTCAAAGCCAGCCTCAGCAATTTAGCAAGGCCCTAAACAACTCAGTGAGACCCTGTCTCTAAATAAAATATATAAAAAAAGGGCTGAGGATGTGGCTCTGTGGTTAAGTGCCCCTGGGTTTAATCCTTGGTACCAAAAAAAAAAAGTTCATCTGAGTACTGTTTCATCCCAGAGATTCTGATATTTTAAGCTTCTTTTATTATTACTTAGTTCAAAGCACTTTTTATTTACTTTTCTTGTGTTTTCTTCCTTGATGTGCGAGATATTTATAAGTGTACAAATTTATAAGTAGTTGACATGTGGGAGTGGGGTTCTATATATCTTAAAGTAGTTGATTTCTAATGTAATAAATCATACAGGAAACAGTCTGCATGATTTCAAGTTTTAAAAAAAATAATGGAAATGCTTTTTATATTGATTGTATTGGTTACATGTGTATCAAAAGGTCAAAACTGATTAAATTGCATACTTCAAACATGTGCATTTATTATACTTCAATTTTGCCTCAATAAAGCTATAAAAAATTTAAAAATAAAGAATACCTGAGTTCAAGGTCTAACTCTCTACTGTGGGACAAAGTTCAAATGCTTGAACTTTCTCTTTTTCCTTTTCTTATCTTTAAAATGACTATCTTTTCCATTCCAGTCCTTTTACTTAATGAGTATCTTTCCCTCAAATTACATAAAAGTTTATCCCATATTAATATGTAGCTGGGTGTGGTGCCACAAGCCTGTAATCCTAGCGACCCAGCAGGTTGAGGTAGGAGGCCTGCAAGTTTGAGGACAGCAACTTAGCAAGACTCTGTCTCAAAATAAAAAATAAAAAGGTCCAGGGATGTAGCTCAGTGGTCAAGTGCCCCTGGGTTCAATCCTCAGTATAAATAAATAGTAAGTAAATAAATAAATAAATTGGAAACTTCCCTTCTATTCAGAATCCTTCTCTAGATACTGTTATTTCTCTTTTCCCTTCATAGCCAAGATTCATAGAAAGGTAGTCTATTGCTTTCTCTACTTCCTTATTTCCCACATGTCTCAACCCATGACAATCTGGCCTCTGCCCTTATTGCTTGTGCTAATGTTACTAGTGATCTCTCCTAATTGTCTAATAAAAGATCACCTCTGTATTCCTCATTCTACTGGCGTTCTCTGATTATCTGTCTGATGTGGTTCAGACAATACAAATACCTAGTCTCATGCCTGGAACAATAAAGAGGATCAACAAATGTTTGTTGAATGAATGATCAAATAAGTAAGTGAAGCATTTAGAAAACTGCCAACTGTTATATGAACACTATCGTATTACAATCAGACTGTTGAACAGGGAAATCTCAAGGACATTGTGCTGAAGTTTCATTTAAGAAAACATCAGGGGCTGGGGTTATGGCTCAGTGGTAGAGTGCTAGCCTAGCACGCGTAAGGTTCGATCCTCAGCAACACATAAAAATAAAATATTCTGTCCACCTACAACTAAAAAAATAAATATTAAAAAAAAATGATAACATTAGTAAGTAATGTCTACAGATGAGGACTCATTTGACTTGCTAGGGAAAAAAAAAAAGAAAGGTTTTAAAGGCTCTGTGCTCAACCTTAGAAAACTAGCCCCCATCCTAGAGAACTACAAAGGACTTCAAGGAGGCAGACACCAAACAATAAGGGTCAAGCAGTTAAACTGGAGCCAGGGAAATGTGACCACTTCACTTCTTAATTTAGAAATCTAAATCCGCAGCAGAACTCTGTCCAGTTAGATGGAAATAACCTTGGCATGATGGGAAAAGTCCATGGCTTTTACCTACTTGCCTAGAGAGAATTCAATCTGAAAATCTACAGTGACCCCTATCCAGAGGCAAAATAAATTGAAAGCACTGGTTGCTGACTCAGTGAAGCCCACATAGTGACTTGGGCTGTGGTTAGGGCTGCTTCAGGCTCAATCTGAAAAAACTGGCGTCAACTTGTTGTAATTACTTTTTTCAGCCTCCTGGGACTCTCCATAGAACCAATCTTTTTTTTTTTTTTTCAACCTCAGGCTTTTTAGGCTTACAATGACATAATTCCTTAGGGATTTTTACTTTGTTTTATATAATTATGCAAAACATAATCTTACTGAAATGTAAAATGATCAGGGCTATAATATATTTTTAAGTAAGTTCATTTCCGTCTTTCACTCTTGTTTCTCCCACACTGTGCACCAAAGACCCAAGTAATTGATTTCTTTTCAAATGTTATCCTTAGGAAAATAGCCCTGCTGTTTAGGAAATACTCTAACAGTTCCAAGAAAAATAAGAGAACACAGTTATAGCAAATAAGGATTATACTGGGGGTTCTGCTAGGATAAATACAACTTGACATAATCTCCAAGGATGGGTATCCCTGTCCATACCTTATTTATCATACTATACCTACAGCTTCCATGATGTAAGAGTCACATTACTATGATACCAAGCATACATTATTAACTTTTCATTCTAAGAGAATTTTCTGTTACACATCTTTAGTACAGAGATAAAAATCATGAATAAGATAAAAATAACCTACTTGATTAGTGTCTCATCTATTCACACACTCTCCATTTCTCTGCACCTGAAGTAAAAGTAACTAGTTTGAGGCTAAGTTTTTCTATATTAGGGATTAAACCCAGGGCACTTTACCACTAAGCTACATTCCCACTCCTTTTTCTCTTTATTTTGAGACAGGGTCTTGCTAAGTTGCTTAGGGCCTCACTAAATTGCTAAGGCTGGACTCAAACTTGCAATCCTCCTGCCTCAGCCTCTGGAAGAGCTTTGATTACAGGTGTGTGCCACCACAACTGGCATTTTTTTCCTTTTTTTGAGACAGGGTCTCACTAAGTTGCCAAGGCTGGCCTCAAACTTTTGATCCTTCTGCCTCGGCCTCCAGAGTCATTGGGATTATAGGTGTGTACCACTGCACCCAGCCACATCTATATCAGAGATTCTCTACAAGCACTGCTGATTTTGAAGTGTGGTTGGGCAAAGGCTTCCAGCTCAAAGAAGTTGTACACATATAATTGCAGGGTGTGAAAGAACTTTTTTCTAGTAACACTCTCCCTTCTCATCAATCTTATCTTTGCACTGCAGGTCCTTTTTGTGTGTTGCAACCTGGGAGTGAAACAGGGACCAAGTTTTCTCTAAACTATGTTCTACACATCCCCTCTCTGTATCAGCTATTATCTTTTCAAATAAATAGATCTCTGTGCAGTATGCTGCAGAACTGAGCATTCTTCTAGAAAGGGGGAGAAATCCTGCTGCCTGTCTTCACACAATCTGGTTGAGTTCCCAGCACGGCAGCTATGCACAAGATGAGATGACTTTGCAGAAAATTAACACCACCACTTGCAGTGGAAGATAAGATCTCTTTTTCCATGTCAACTGCTAGGAAAGACAGCAGTGTACAGACTCACTGGACAAGACACGGGGCTTGGACACAGGATATGATAGTGCAAACAAAGTAAGGAAATCACCAAGAAACAGGTACAAGAAAATGTTCAGACAAACCTGTTTATACACTTAATTTTGTAGGATAGGAAGTCCATTCTTTAGAAAACAGAATAGTTAAAAAGATATTTTCTTTTGCTCAAAATTATGTACGAAGATATGCATTTTAAAAATAAAAACTGAGGGGCTGGGATTGTAGCTCAGGGGTAGAGCGCGTGCCTCACATGCGTGAGGCCCTGGGTTCGATCCTCAGCACCATATACAAAAAAGCAATAAAATAAAGACATTGTGTCCATCTACAACTAGAAAAAATTTAAAGAAAAATAAATAAATAAAAATAAAAATAAAAACTGAGCTAGTAGTGGTGATGTACACTTATAATACCAGTGGCTAGGGAGGCTGAGGCAGGAGAACTGCCAAGTTCAAAGTCAGCACCAGCAGCCTAGCAAGGTCCTAAGCAACTTAGCAAGACCCTGTCTCAAAATAAAAAATAAAAAAGGGCTGGGGATGTGGCTTAGTTGTTAAGTGTCCTTGGGTTCAATTTCTGGTACCAAAAAAAGTAAAAACTGTATGATATAAATGGTAGATACTTGTCCAAACTCACACAAAATATAACACCAAGAATAAACCCTAATGAAAATGATGGACTTTGGTTGATAATGATGTGCCAAAGCGGGTTTATCAACTGTAATAAATGTTACCACTCTGCTGGATGTTGATTATGCATGCATGTTGGTATATGGGAAATCTTTTTTTCTGCTCAATTATTCTGTGAGTCTAAAACTGGTCTAAAATATAAAGTCTCTCTCTAGAATATGTGTACATATATATGTGTCTGTGTGTGTAAAAATGAAGCTGGGCACAGTAGCACATGCCTATAATCCCAGCAACTCAGGAGGCTGAAGCAGGAGGATCACAAGCTTGAGGCCTGCCTCAACAACTTAGTGAGACCCTGTCTCAAACAAACAAACAGGTATGGGAAATGTAATTCAATGGTAAAGTGCCCCTGGGTTCAATCCTTGGTGCAAAAATAAAAACAAAAACAAAAACAGAGGGGGTGGTGGGGAGAGGCAATAACAAAGATGATCTGAGCCAGGCACAGTGGCGCACGCCTGTAATCCCAGCACTTTGGGAGGCTGAGACAGGAGAATCGCGAGTTCGAAGTGAGCCTCAGCAACAGCAAGGTGCTAGGCAACTCAGTGAGACCTTGTCTCTAAGTAAAATACAAAATAGGGCTGGGTGTAGTTCAGTGGTTGAGTACCCCTGAGTTCAATCCTTGATACCAAAAAAAAAAAAAAGACAATCTGTTTTGGTGGTAATTAAATATGATTTACTGTCTTCTAAAATTTTCTACAACAAAAGCATTATTTTTGTAATGAGACAAAAACTCAAGAAAGAAGAGTTGTGAAATCATAAGATATGTCTAATAGTACAAATGCTTTTTTTGGTACTGGATATCGAATCCAGGGCTTTACACATCTCAGGTAACTGCTCTACCACTAAGCCACATCCCCAGCCCACTTGAATGTTTTTGTGTAGTTAATTAGGGAAATATAATTTGAGGGGGAGTTAAAAATTTTTAAAAGTACTATTAAAATTTACCAATTGCCCTTAGATACACCATTTGAGGAAATGGTAAAAAGGAGGAAATACTAGAGAGGGTGGCAACAGAGCCATAAGGAAGTATGCCCAGAATAAAACAGGATGACCAATCAGAAATTGGCTGTATTTGATATTTATCATGTCCACATTCTTTGAAGGTATTAAAAATCCAAGCTCACGGAAGTGGGTGTATAACAAAGAGGCATAGCTCTTGCCTAGCATGCATAAGGCTCTGGGTTCAATCCCCAGCACAGCAAAAAAATAAAACTAAAAAACATAAAAATAATTTTAATAAAAAACTCTAAGTGCACTGAAAGTGACTCAAGTTTGCAGCTCTGGTCACTTTCTAATATGAGCTCTTTTTGGCTACAGGCATTTACCCTTCATAAAAAAATGAGTCAGGTTTCATGGCTATAGTTGGGGGGACAGGGCCCATTTGAATGAGTGACTTCTAAGTTTTATACAGTTAACACTTAAGATTATTCCCATCAATATATGAGCATGATGTCTTCGAACCCTCATGAAAATACACATAAGAAATAATAAAAACAGGTACCTTACAAATAGATCAGTATGATCTACATCCAGAAATGGCAACACATATTAGTCAAGTTAAAGTATTGGAAGCCAGATCCTGTGGCGCATGCCTGTAATCCCAGAACTTTGGGAGGCTGAGACAGGAGAACTGTGAATTAAAAGCCAGCCTCAGCAATGGGGAGGCACTAAACAATTCAGTGAAACCCTGTCTCTAAATAAAACACAAAATAGGTCTGGAGATGTGGCTCAGTGGTCAAGCACCCCTGAGTTCAATCCCCAGCACCTAAATAAATAAATAAATAAATAGAAAAGAAGTTCCTTGCCCCCAGCTCTTTTTTTTTTTTTGGTACTAGGGATTGAACTCAGGGGCACTCAACCACTGAGCCACATCCCCAGCCCTATTTTGTGTTTTATGTAGAGACAGGGTCTCACTGAGTTGCTTAGCACCTCGCCATTGCTGAGGCTGGCTTTGAACTCGCGATTCTCCTGTCTCAGCCTCCCAAAGTGCAGGGATTACAGACGTGCGCCACCACGCCCGCTTGCCTCCAGCTCTTCATGAGTAATTTCATAGTTATAATCCAGTATGAATCATTCTAGCGACACACATACTCTAATATGTCAACAGATGAACTCAGCAGAACTCTTTTACAGTGCAAAGTTTAACTGCCTGGTGAAATAAACTCTTGAATACTCAGTAAGGTGATCCAGTTTAGTCAATTCCTATGCATTTATTCCTCTTCTCACCTGTTTCCTACCTTATAATCTTTTCACAGTTCACAAATGTCCTCACCAGAGAAAGGAAGTAAAACACAAATCAGTTGATTTAGTTCCTTGTTAACATTTTTGGCCAAAATGTATGGAAAATGAAAAAAAAATGAGGTTCCTATAGCATTCCTCATTGATTTTAATTAGTTTTGTTAACCTTGTTCACACTACTGTGTACAGATGAAAGCCAGAATTCTTTTAACATTTCAGAGTAAAATGGGTCTTAGGATATTAGAAGCTTTCTTAATTCATCTGTCAGATCTCCTTGGGCTAATTATAGGTCATTGAGTGTTCAGGAACTATGAAGAACAATTTTTAGTCACTGATGTTTTGGTAATCAGGAAAAGCATGGGGGGGGGGCGGTGCTCAAAATATAGCTACAAAGTTGTATATGTTTAAAAATCCAGGGCTGGGGATATGATTCAGAGGTAGGGTGCTTGTCTGCTTGCCTGGCATGTGTGAGGCCCTGGGTTCAATCCCCAGAATCACAAAAAATGAACAAATAAGGTCGAATGGTCTTTCAGTTATAAATAGTTCCCGCTTCCTCTGCTCAAATATACATTTGACAGACCTGCAAGAAATATTTTAAAGATCATCCTATTTAGATACACTATATAAAACTATAGCTAACTGGTGTTTTTGATTTGAGTACTATGAAAAGCAGATAAAGTATTTAACAACTCAGGGGAAGAAAAGCCTAATTTGTAGCATTTGCCAATTTCCTTGGTGTAAATTTTTCTACTACAGTCATTCTTTTTTTGTTTTTTGTACTTGGCTTAACCACAAAGCCACATTCCCAACCCCTTTAAAAAATATTTTATTTAGTCGGACATGGTGGTGAATGCCTGTAATCCCAGTGGCTCGGGAAGCTGAGGCAGAAGGATCACGAGTTCAAAGCCAGCCTCAAAAGTGAGGCACTAAGCAACTCAGCGAGACTCTATCTCTAAATAAAAATACAAAATAGGGCTGGGGATTTGTCTCAGTGGTCAAGTGCTTCTGAGTTCAATCCACGGTACCAAAAAAAATAATAATAATTAGAGACAGGGTCTTGTTAAGTTGTTGAGGCTGGCTTCAACTTGCGATCCTCATGCCTCAGCTTCCTGAGTTGCTGAGATTACAAGAGTGTGCCACTGTGCCCAATTTATGTTGAATTTTAATCCACAAGTTCGATGTTAGTGAGAAATTAGGAGGAGATGAGCATTAGCACACCATTATATCACTTCCACCATATAATAGATGTATATACCCTTAAGAGCAGAGATAATATTAAAATGTAGTGAAATGACTAGGAAGTGATGACGTTTGAGAACTTACGACCTTTGCTTTGAATGTAGGTTACATTTTATTTAAATATAATAAAATTTAACAATTTACTCCCTCAGTCTTTCAGTCCATACAGGTATAGCTTCAACATACCACTTCAAGTGGTCCTTAAAACTTACCAGGAACACATGCTCAAATATTTGTGTAGGACTATCCATCTGACCAAGGATTACTATCATTTCATTATCTATAAATTCCTTGAATTCTCGCAAGTTACACACCATCTGCATTTCCAACTCTGTTCGTATCTGAAACAAAGATGACATATTATACTAATCTCTGTAAGGTCCCTCTGTACTTTCAACCATATATCATTTCTAGCCCCACACCTACTGTTATCCCACTCCTAGCCTTAGAACAATGAGGACTTGAGTTCTCTTACCTCTTTGGACGTAATGTTCTCCAGATCCTTCTGCATCATAATCTCCCTTAATTTGGTTTTAATTAGCCTCTCTGTTCGCTCACGTTCAGTTGGTCTGAGAATAGAGAAGTGATATTTCTTAATTAGGAATTTGAGTATGTACCATTTGATTATGTTTCCAATTTGGGAAGCTTTGCCTCTTATTACACGCAAATTTATATTGTTGAAGTATGACAAATGAAAATTATAGAATGTAAACATGTCAAAATTATTACTTGAAGAGGTTACACCTGTCTGAAAGCCTTTAAATACATATAGATCCATGAAGGAGCAAGACAAATTTGCTAAATGGAGTGTAGTTCTTTAATGGAGGACCATATCCATGCTTCCTTATCAAGTACCCTTGGGTATCATTTATTGAGCTAGAACACCAAGCTGGGTAGACCAGCAGTATGACCCACTATGGTACTAAGTCCTCTGTAGCTTATACACCATGCTATGCTGATCACTCATTGTGAAATGAAAACAGGAAAGAAGGAAAAAGATCCTGCCTTCTGAATTCAGTATGAAACTTCTCTCCTTAACGGGTTATAATCCTACAAAACCCATTTATCTAGAGCACTTTTGTCCAAAATACTTTCCTTTTCATGACAACCCTTACACTACCTCTGTGAAGTTGTTATCCTCATTTTACAGATTAAAAAAACCAGCCGGGCGCGGTGGCGCAAGCCTGTAATCCCAGCACTTAGGGAGGCTGAGACAGGAGAATCACGAGTTCAAAGCCAGCCTCAGAAATGGCGAGGCGCTAAGCAACTCAGTGAGACCCTGTCTCTACATAAAACACAAAATAGGGCTGGAGATGTGGTTCGGTGGTCGAGTGCCCCTGAGTTCAATCTCCAGTACCAAAAAAAACCCCCAAACCAAACATGGTACAAGACATGGTGATGATCACATACATTGGCAGGAAAATCAGAATGCTTAACCTAGTCTAACACTCTACTTGCAGGATTGTATTGCTGTCCTTCATCTCTCATAAAAACAAAATTACTCTTGGAAGTTTAATATGAAATCAGACTAGGCAGTTGACTCTCCAATTACCAGAAAAGTACTCGTTCAATGTAACTGGATGCTTCTCTCTAAAGGTATTATTTCATATCATGCAGAATGTGAGTGAGGCTGTCAGAGAGCACTGTCTGCCTCATCTTTCCCTCTAACTCAAGAAAGGTATCTGCTCTACACCTCCTTATTTGGAGATAGAAATGGACTAAGCCTTCAGGCATCTTGCCTGCCCTTGGGGCCTACAGCCTTTATCACTGGTGGCGAAAATAGCTTCAGTAATTTCCACAGATGGATGCTCTAACCCCACAACCTTGGAGCTCCACAGCATTTGGGCTCCTAGCTTTTCACAAACACTGCAAGATAGCTAATAACTGTGCCATTTCCCTGCCAACCAGAAAAGGCATAACAGTCTGGACGAGTAAAATTCTCATTCATGCTTCATTTTCATAGATAGCTCATGGTACAAAATAAATGTATAATTTCAGTCTTCTGTTAAAAAGCATATTGGTAAGGGCTGAGATTGTGGCTCAGTGGTAGAGCACTTGCCTCGCATGCGGGAGGCACTAGGTTAGATCCTTAGGACCACATAAAAATAAATAAATAAAATAAAGACATTGTGTCCATCTACAACTAAAAAAAATATTTAAAAAATTTTAAACAAAAGCATATTGGTAAAAACAAATTTTAGTTGAGCACAGTGGTGCATGCCTGTAATCCCAGTGGTTAGGGAGGCTGAAGCCAGTCTCAGCAATTTAGTGAGGCCCTAAGCAACTTAATGAGACCCTATCTCAAATAAACAAACAAATAAATAAAATAAAAAGGGAAGGGGAGGATGTGGGTTCATGCAGGGGTTAGATTTCCTAGTTTAGCAATATTTCTCCCAATCCTTCAGACTTCCTTGAGGCAGTGGTTTAGGATAAATCAGACCTAGGTTTTAATTGCAGCCCTACTACTTAATTGCTGATGAAAACTTGAACAAGTTCCTTCTTTTTCCTGAGTCTGTTACCTTTTCTACAAAATAAGGACAGTAATAATATCTGTCTCCTGAGAGTCTTATGAGAATTAAATGAGATACCATATATGAAGGGCTTGGCATAAAATTAGATGTGTACTGAGGATATCATGCATGTATATTTTCTTCTTCCTCCACTTCTTGTATGTTAAATATAAAACTATTCACAGTAGAGTACTTAAGTCCATTTTAGCACATAGTCTTCTTATATTCTCAGCTTTGTTCCCCCTCTGCCTTCCAGTACTAGGGATTGAACCAAGGGGTATTCTACCACTGAGCTACATCTCAGCCCTTTTTATTTGCCCATTTATTTTTGAGACAGGGTCTTACTAAACTGTATCAGGTCTTGAATTTGTAATCCTCCTGCCTCAGCCTTCAGAGTCATTAGGATTACAGGTGTGTGCTCCTGAGCCTGGATCTCAGGATTTTATAGGCTTTTCTCATCAATTTAGGAAGGAGGGTGGGATGGAAAAAGCATTACAACACACAAACATATTTTTCCTCTTTGATTGCATTGGAAAATATTTAAAAATACAAAGAAAGTAAAAAAAAAAAAAAACCTAAAAATTCCTCTATCTAGAGACAATTGGTATTAATACTTTGACCTATAGTTTCCACATATTCTTTTTCTGTGAACAGGTAGTCATTTACTGGTGAAATATACCTTAAAATTGAGATTATATTGTATATACTGAGAACTAATATTTAATATACCTCTACTAGGTGCCAGAGACAACCGTTTACTTAGGGATGTAGAGAGGTTATGAGCAATTTTCTTTTCTTTCCTTTTCACTATTTCTTTTTATGCTACAGTTTCAAAATGTTCTCTAAGAAAATCAGAAAAAAGGAGGAGAGAGTTTTCTTTCTCTGTTGTAAGCATGGTTTAGAATGCACTTTCCTGATAAGACGATAAGATGAAACATTCCTCTGAAACATATTAACCAGCTATAAAGCATGAAATCGTGAATACTATTTTCCACAAATCCATACCTTTTTAGTTACCATGGGATTCTAAAAGGGTTAGAGTTACTAAAAAGGAGAGTCTAGTACCAATAACACCCTGTGCAAAAAAGATATAGTGTTTTTTGACTGTTTCTTGCATATAATTCTTGGATATCTCACCTTTTCTGGTAAAAAGTCTTTTTTTAAAAAATACTTTTTTAGTTGTTGATGGACCTTTATTTTATTCATTTATTTATATATGGTGCTGAGAGTTGAACCCAATGCCTCACACATGCTAGGCAAGTGCTCTACCACTGAGCCACAACTCCAGCCCCTCTAGTAAAAGGTCTTTATTACAGTATTATCTACATTGGCTCCATTTTTTTTTTCCTTAAAAATCATGAGAGCTGAGCATATAGCTCAGCTGGTAGAGTACTTGCCTCTCATGTACAAGGCCCTGGGTTCAATCCTCAGCACAAAAACAAAACCATGAACCATTTTGAGACTAGGAATCTTAAGGCAAATTCTGTCTTGTAAGGTCAGAAAGTAAGTAGCTATTTTTCTTTTCAGCTGTAGAATACCTTGTAAGTGCAGAAAGACCAATTCAGAGAAAAATAAACATCCTATTTAATTTCCAAAGCAGGAACTAAGTGTAAAAAAATTTCCAAAATAATCACAGAAGTTTCAACACATAGACCTAAAAAGGAAATAAACACCAGCTCCACCTTAGGCCTTCATCCAACTCAGAGTACACCAGGGAGATTCAATAAAATCTCACTGACAAGGACTTAAGGCAATGGAGTAGAGTAAGACACTTGACTGATAAGATGTTCTAAATTTTTTTTAAACAGAAGTAAGTTTAAAATCAGCTTAACAACCTATGTGTTCTTTCAAATTGCTTGGAAACATCTTGTTAAGTGCTTACAAACATCCCTCTAAGTTTCTTGCCATTAATTTGTTTACCAGGTGTTCCCTTCACAGACAAAGCCAACACAAACTTGTGCCTAACTCCTTTAAATTAAGAGTTCAAACTAGTGGAATCTGAATAATGGATTTGATGGTATTGTATTTCTTGACTATGGAGCCTCCACTGTACCCAGGAGTGAAATTCCTCATGCCTTTGCAGGCAGCAGGATTGATGAATAGCAGAAATGTGATGCAGACGTGTCTGAGAAAAGTGGGTAAGATTGATTCCTAAAGATAAGAGATCAGGGAAGAACATGCTGCCTAGGACAGAAAAGGGAGGGCCTTCATTCATAACCCTCAGCAAGCTACTTACATGTCTGTGAAGAGAGCTGGAGAATCAGGCCGATGGGACTGTACATCCTGCATAGCATTCCATTCATTGACTGAGGATTGATCCGAGTTGATATGGCTCTCATAATAACTTACCCAGGTGAGAAAAAGGCTGCCTGGGTAGTAGTTATGTATTCTGGCTACTTCACAAGCCTTGTGTAAACTCTGTAGAGCAGACCTGAAAGATATGCTGGGAAATGAGCACTGTAGAATGGTGGGGTACCAAAAGGCCAATAACCCATGTGTATCTCAAAGTCTTCTGATTTTTAAATTCTATAGAATTTGACCTCTGGAGAATCTACTTCCTGGAATTCAAGATTCTCTAATCCTGATGATATGTTATTATCCATATTATCTAGACATTTGCTGAAAGATATGATGCATCCTTAAGGTTTGGAATGGGGAAGAGAACTGACAACCCATCAATGAAAGAGGTCTAGGTACCTATAGAATTCATGATCCTATAGGTGGAACCATGATGGGGCTATATCACCAGAAAACTAAGGATCTCAACAATACTACACAAAGATTTCTTTCTCTTGACACAGAGATTGTGTAACAGAATATATGTAATAGCATGCATTTCTCCATGATTCTTAGAAGTTCCACAGAGATCACATACATAGATGTCCTTAAGCCATGAAGACATGCCCTTCAATATCTAGAAAGTACTAATTTAATGATGTTTTATCATTCATGGCGACTTGGTCTCCTAGTCTCTTTAAACCATTTATTCATACATATGAAATACTTTCTAAGAATAACTTTGGTAATTTTTTTTTTTTGGCACCAGGGTTTGAACCCAGGGACATTTAACCACTGAGCCACATCCCTAGTCCTTTTTATTTTTGAGACAGGTCTTGCGAAGTTGCTCAGGGCCTCACTAAATTGCCGAGGCTGGACTTGAACTTGTAATCCTCCTGCCTTAGCCTGCCAAGCTGCTGAGATTATAGGCATGTGCCACTGGGCCTGGCTCAGATTTGAGCTTTGGTTTATCTGAGACTTCTGATTCTGAACTCTCACCAAGGGTAAACAAAACTGAAAAGTATTTATTGGTTATATGCTTGGGGAAAGCTTTTGAAGTCAGAAATGGAAGAAAGTAAGTTACACAGGAACAAAGATCTTTTTATGTTTTGTTTATCAATGTATCTGAACGTACCTAAAAGAAGGCTCAGCTCATTGAGGGAGCTCCATTAGTATCTGTCAAATAAAATATCTTATTCACTATAAACTCTTAAAGGACAGTATAAGAAACTCTGTGGTCAGTCTGTTGACATCTTTTTCTTAAAAATGCCTTTTATTTACTCTTCCTCACAACAAAAGTGAACCATGTTCACTTTAAAAAATTTATGGGCTGGGCTGGGCATGATGATGCATGTCTGTAATCCCAATAACTCGGGAGGCTGAGGCAGGAGGATAGCAAGTTGGTGACCAGCCTCAGTAATTTAGTAAGATCTTGCCTCAAAATAAAAAAAAAATTAAAAGGGTGTGAGATATGGCTCTTGGTTAAGCACCCCAGGGTTCAATCCCCAGTACTCTCTGCCAAAATTTTATGGACTGGGGCTGGGGATGTAGCTCAGTGGTAGAGCACTTGCTTAGCATGCACAAGGCCCTAGGTTTGATCTCTAGCACCACAAAACAAAACATAAATCCAACAAGTAAACATACAAAAACAAATTCAGATAACAGACAGAAATGTCCTACCATCCAGAAACAACCATATTAAGTGTAGATCTTTCCAGTCCTTTTGCTTATGCATAGATCCTTAAGTAAAGATATAATCATATTCTGTATGCCATTTACCCTTTAATTTATAGCCTATTAAACAACATCTTTCCATATCAATAATATTCTTAAACTAGATAATTTTCAATGGCTGCATAATATTCAATAACATATGTATCATAAAATAACTGATCTTTATTTTTCATTTACATTGTTTTCTTTTTTTTGCTATTATTAGAACACCAACAAACATTCTTATAGCTAAAATCTTCACACACACCCATGGTTATTACTGCAGAGTAAATTCTTAGTAGAATTTTTAGGTTAAAGGGCATGCAAAATGATAAGGCACATTGGCAAATCACTCTCCAGAAAGGCTGTTCCAGTTTATTCCTCTATCAATAGCATATGATTGTCTGTTCCTTAAATCTCTGTCAATTGCATATTATATAAAAGTTTTTAAAGGTTTAATAAAGGATTTCTTGCCAGTCCATTTTTATTAAAGATTTTTGCTTAAAAATAAAGTTGCAGGATTTTTAAAAAAAATTTTTTTAGTTATACATAGACACAGTGTCTTTATTTTGTTTTACTTATTTTTATGTGGTGCTGAGGATCGAACCCAGTGCCTCACACTTGCGAGGCAAGCGCTCTACCACAGAGCCACAACCTCAGCCCAAGTTGCAGGATTTTTAAAAATGTGTTCTATTACGCAAAGTAAGCCAAATTCTTAGAGTATCTGATTTATTACACAGATTCAAAGGAAGGGGCCAGTTTAGTGTAATATACAGGATAATCAACATATATTTTATTTCATCTAGGAAATACAAGCTAACAGTGAGAACTAATCAGTCTACTTCAGAACATCAAAGCTTGATGTAAGGTTATTACTTGGATTAAACCTGCTTTGTAGTCTTTCCCAAAATATACCTGAAAACACCTTATTTATTTATTTTTAGTACCAGGGATTGAACCCAGAGCACTTAACCACTGAGCTACATCTCTAGCCCTTTTTTTGTATTTTATTTAGAGATAAGATCTCACTGAGCAGCTTAGGGCCTTGCTAAGTTGCTGAGGCTGGCTTTGAACTTGCAATCCTCCTGCCTCAGCCTCCCAAGCTGCTGGGATTACAAGCGTGCTCTACCATGCCCAGCCCTAGAGTCTTTTTCAGGCTGCTTTATTTCTTATTCATTTGCCTTTTATTCATTCTACTCCTCATGGGATCTTCTATAATAGAATAGTAAGCTAAATGAGAAACTGAAATTTCAAACCTGGACTAGGGGATGAACACTGAATCTTAGAGTCTTACCAATCCCTGGTTATATTAGATCATTTTGGCCAGGTGGTGCACACCTGTAATCCCAGCGACTCAGGAGGCTGAGGCCAGAGGATCTCAAGTTTGAGCCCAGCCTGGGCAATTTAGTAAGACCCTGTCTCAAAATAAAAAGGGCTGGGGATTTAGCTCAGTGGTAAAGTACCCATGGTTTCAATCTCCAGTACCCTTCACACACAATAAACATACAAATAAATAAAAATGAAATAAAACATTAGGTCATTTTTTAGATAATCGAGCAAGAGTCTGTTCTGTCTAAACAAATAAGATACTTGCAGGCCAATTACGTAACATCTCCAAAGCCTCAATTTTCTCATCAATAAAGAGCTAATAATACTATTTTGGGGGATTGATGTAATGAGATTAAACATAACCCATGTGAAAAGCACCTGGCACAATGCCTGGCACATAGTAAACCTCAAAGTGTCAGTAATGCCACCTGACAGTTAACAGGAGCAGTATTTTTTCCAGGTTTTATTTGTATTATGCAAATAGTTGCCCACAGTTTAAATGGAAATTTATTTATTTATAATGTAACTCTGTTAATGCTGCCCCTTATTACCTTAAGAAATTAAGAGCTGATACATAGCAGTAAGGTGTTCTAAACTTGGCTCTTAAGACTGCTAAGTAACTTAGTCAATGTGTTCCTATAAAACTCAGTTCTAACCAGTTCTATTTGATCCACTTTCTCCTTCAGAGCCTACTCTGGATTTCACTTGTTCACTAATGCTCAAGACCTTCCATGGTGACAATTTAAAAATTGCACTTCTACGTCATCTTTAACTGTGATGGCTAAACCGATGACAAAAATCCTAGACACACAAACAAATCATACAGCATTGTAACAGTTAAGCTGGAGCACTTCAAATGTTATTTCTCACAAAGTATTACTCTAATAACATATTTAAAAAACTTTTGTAGAATAGTCTAAAAACCACTTTTGTAGAGATATTAAAAGTCATCTTACCACATTGCCTGCACAGATACAGGTTTGAATATGTGAACTCTGTTATCTGTTGATACGCTGAACCCACTAGGACAAAAGAAAATAAAACAAAATTTCACAAATAAGGGTATTTTATTTCAGTTTTGAGTTTTAAAGCTATTTTCTGGGCTAGCAATAGCTGGTTCAATAGAAGGAATTACCAAATACTTCATGTAGAAGTTAACTGGAGTATAGGACTTGACTGAAAAGCTTTAATAAATTGTCCAATTTTATCTACCAGGCAAAATGAATGAAATACCACATTGGAGGTAGGCAATTAAAAGTTTCCCAGTTGTAAATATGGTCAAACTGTTCTGCTGTATATTTCCATTTGGAAGTCTTCGGGGTTCTTAGCAAACCTGACCCTGGTTTTATAAACTGGAGCAAACATCTTAGTCTCTTGGGGACACGATCTAAAAACATCAGAAGGTGGAGGTTGGGGGGGTCAGTGGAAGGAACTGGCACAGGAAAGAGTTATACTGTAGGCTGACAGCTGGCAGAGGCCAAGAGGTTATTTGAAACAGAACATATCATCCTCTGGGAGGGCATTGCAACAGCTCACAGGCTCAGATTAAAGAGTGAGCTAATAAACTACTCCTTCTTTATCTGGATTCCCACCATAGTCAGCCTAAAAGAAAATAAGTGAGAGACCCTGGAAAGTTGTATTTTTACTCCACTTTACAAAACAGGAGTTTAAAAGGACTTATTGAGCTGCTGACATGTCTGTTCAGTTGGGCATACTGGGCCTCCCACTCAGCTGACTGAATAGCTCACTAAGATGGAACCCCACCCCTTGGCTCTCTGCAAGAAAATAAAAAGGGAAAGCTCTTACCCATCACCATCCAAATGAATCAGGGTGTCACTCCAGAGAGGCAGGACTAAGCCCATGGTACAAGTGCTACTGCAAGACAAGAAGCGGTCCATAAATTATTTTCTGCTATTCTGGGAAGCCGTCTTTGTTTATTAACTGTCTCAACACAAAGCATAAACCCCTAGACTCTAAATTGTGGCACAAGTGTTAAAAGTGCAGAAATTTCCATCATATTATTATTAATGCCATGTATATCCACAGGAGCTCTTTAACAGAGATGGTTTGTCAGTTTGTTATATATTTAACAAACAAAACCTATTTGAATGAGCTCCCTGTATTGCTGTCTTACAAATGGCTAACTAAAAAAATCCTGGCAATTATTGCTGACTTGCTGGTAGATCTTAGCCCAGGATACAGCATCCAGCTCAATTCCAAAGATTATTTCTAGTGCTAAGAATTACTGCTGGGTTCAAGGCCAGTCTCAGCAACTTAGCAAGATCTTGTCTCGAAGAAAAAAAAGTAATCGATAAACATTTGTGTTCAAGTTAGAAAACAAAAAACAAAACAAAACAAAAACACTACCAAACTTAAATAAATAAAATAGTGCTTGGTATCTGCGTACTGAACTACGACAGACAAAATGTCAGCAATCATAAAAGGGTAGCCCTAGGATTTTGAGCCCTGGGGATGTCACTCAGCGGTAGAGTGCTTGCCTAAGTTAGCATGTTTGAGGCCCTGAGTTCATCCTAGCCCAGGAAGGGAACAGGCTTTAATGAATGGAGCAGGTTGGTATAGGAAGCCATGGATTCCCAATTTATTGTATGCTCTATTCCACCTCTTCTCTAGACAACTGTTACCTACCCCAGACTTTTGTCACTTGACTTTTGATGTAATGAGATCAAACACAGCCCATGGTCACAAGACTGTCCTAACCATTCTCCTTCTCTGGCTATTCTTCTAAAGGCTCCTGCACCTGATCCCCCCCAATATATCTAGAGAGGCAACATAATATAGTAGAAAGAACACTGGATGTGGGAGGTGAACAATACAGTATGGTTAAGAGCATAGGCTCTCAAGTCAGATGGGCTCTGGCACCTCAGTTCTGGAACTAACTGTATAACCGTCTTTGTTTATTAACTGTCTCAACACAAAGCATAAACCCCTAGACTTAATAATTTAATTGTTTTGTGTCTCGGTCTGTTCATCTGTAAAATCTGGGTTAAAATATTTTCATCATTGCACTGCTTTAAGATTAAATTAGATAGCAGGGCGCGGTGGTACACTTCTGTAATCCGGGGTTCAAAGCCAGCCTCAGAAACGGTAAGCAACTTCGTGAGACCCTGTCTCTAAATAAAAGAAAATAGGGATAGGGATGAGGCTCAGTGGTCAAGTACTTCTGAGTTCAATCCCTGGCACCAAAAGAAAAGATTAAATTAGATAAACAAAAATTATGCGTAAGAGTACCTAAAACATAATAATAATTTCTATTTATTAAGCATCTACTGTGACAACATACTTGGATTTGATCTCCTTCAAAATTACAACTCCTTCTGATAAGTTGTTTCACCTCTTTCAGACTTCAACTTATTCATCTTTTTTTTTTTTTGTGGTGCTGGGGATTGAACCCAGGGCCTTATGCATGCAAGGCAAGCACTCTACTAACTGAGCTATATCCCCAGCCCTCAACTTATTCATCTTTAAATGTAGGTAACAAAGTAAATTTTCATATAGTTATTAAGATTTAAAATATTTAAAGTAATAACAATATATGTGAATGTATTGTCCTATAAGACAAATGTTGAATATGAATCTATAGTATATGCTCTACTATGTCTGAAAGTGATATAGTGGGGTGTTGGACAGCATTGTGTAAATGATACAAGAATACTGAGGTCAAATTTTTGGCATCACTGCAGGGCTAAAGAAGGCTTGCCTCTAGCTGGGCCGTTTGCTACACTCACTGGCCTTGTTACTCAATATCCTACTAGTGACTCCAGAGCTTAGGACAGTCAAATCAAGACTGAAATAGCTTATCTGCATTGGAACCCTGGGTCTGAATGCCAAGGTGCAGCTATCCTGGAGAAAGTAGATACCTTTTTGTTGAGTAAATGAGTGAGCACATGAAAATTTGCTTTGAAAATGTTTTTCTAAGATGGTGTGGGATTACTTTTTAAGTAGTTTTTTTGTTTTTTATTTAGTGAGTATGCAGCTAGGTTCCTAGCAATAAAACAAACTTGGAGTATAAATATGAAGCATTGATAGTCCAGTGACAAATCTAGAAATTAAGTGACTACAGAAGCTCCAAGAGTGTGACCTATGAACTGTAAGAGCAGTCAACATTTTGACAAGTTACAATTATATGTAGGAACCAAGATATTTTCAGCTGGTATTCAGGTCTGAGTGTTTCATTATTTACTTATTTTTTGATTTATTTATTCTACTTAGGTATACATGACAGCAGAATGCATTTTGATTCATTGTACACAAATGGAGCACAACTTTTTATTTATCTGGTTGTACATGATTGTTTTGTGATTAAAACATTAAGCAGCAGCTTTTTCACACAACAGAAAGGAAAGGCCTGAATTAGGCACAACTGGTTGTGTGTGTGTGTGTGTGTGTGTGTTTTGCAGTGCTGGGGGATTTACCCAGGGCCTCATGCATGCCAGGCAAGCACTCTACCACTAGAAGACAATTTCAGTCCTTTTTAAAAATTTTATTTTTGAAACAACTAAGTTGCTGAGGCTGGACTAAAACTTGCAATCCTCCTGCCTTAGCCTTCCAAATTGCTTGGGATTACAGGCATGCACCACCACAGCCGCCTCACACGTGGCATATTTTTTTTTTTTAAATATTTTTTTAGTTGTTGATGAACACAATGTCTTTATTTTATTGCTTTGTATGTGGTGCCGAGGATTGAACCCAGAGCCTCACGCATGCGAGGCAAGCGCTCTACCGCTGAGCTATAATCCCAGCCCCACACCTGGCATATTTACATAGTTTGAGTCTCATGAGATTTTTCTCCACTGAAGTACAGTTATTTATTTTAGTAGATACTCATCCCATTCAACAAATATTTATACTATACACCAGACATTTCAAGATATTATGGATACAAAGATTTAAAACCAAAATTAGACAACAGAAGCTTCATTAGTTTAAAATTTGAAATACATTTGGTGTATTTTATAACCAAAGTTATTATGTATATTTTAAAAACTTATTACTTCAAACACAGTACAATACTCAAAACAGGTAGTAAACATTTTAAGAGCTACTTATATTTGTTATAAACAATCTGGGTTCTACTTCGGTTTTACTTCAGTTTTGAAACATTAATCTATGATGTTCTCAGATAAGAAATGATATAAATTCCTTCAATAACAACTAAGATAGAAATGACACTCTATTACCTGATCATAAGTATCCTGAAGTAGGCACCATTTCTCTTACTAAGAGGTTCATCTGAGCAGAAGATATATGGGAATTTCATAATACCAAGTTTATCAAAGAGAATGAAAATCAGTTTCTAACTTCTCATGTCCCATTTTGTCTTCTATAAACTAAAATATCCTTTTGTTAGTGGCATTTTTCAGATATGATTCAGGCAAGACTATTACAGCAGATAGATGTGGTTTACTGAGTAAAATTTACTGGGCCCCCTTTATCATTCTTTCTGGTAAAGGTAAAGGTCTGGTAAAGGTCTTTCTAGGACAAGGTAAAAGAGATCGCTAGACATGATTGCTCACACTTGGGGTTAGAAGCATCTGCAGTTACTACCTTCTGTCTCTAGGGGAAGACTCAATTGAAATTTCCAAGCAGCTCCAGTTCCTGTTGCATGGGGTTTCTAAGGGAAGGGTCAGAGACACCTGAACAAAAGGAAATATGAGCTAGTGCAGCATTGTCCAACTGCACTTTCTGAAATAATTAAAACATTCTATACATGCACTGTCCCATATGAGAACCACTAGCCACATAAGATAAGTACTTGAAGTATGGCTAGTTATGACAGAGAAACTGAAATTTTATTATTACATAATGTCATTGTATTTTATTTTTTAAAAATATTTTCTATCCTCTTTCACCACTTCTATTCAATATAGTCCTTGAAACTCTAGCCAGAGCACTTAGAAGAAGTTAAAGGGATACGAATAGGAAAAGAAGTTAAATTATTATTATTTGCTGATGACATGATTCTTTACTTACAGGATCCAAAAAATTTTGGCTTTTTCCAATTCATTCATTAATTCTAGAAGTTTTCCACCAGAAAACTTCTAGAATTAATAAATGAATTCAGCAAAGTAGCAGAATATAAAATCAATACCCATAAATCAAATGCATTTCTATATATCAGTGATGAATCCTCTGCAAGAGAAATTAGAAAAACTAACCCATTCATAGTACCCTCAAAAAAAAAAAATAAAAAAAGAAAAGAAATACTTGGGAATCAATTTAAACAAAAGAAGTGAAAGACCTTTACTATGAAAACTATAAGACTCTAAAGAAAGAAATTGAAGAAGACCTTAGAAGATGGAAAGATCTCCCATGCTCTTGGATAGGCAGAATCAATATCATCAAAATGGCCATACTATACAAAGTGCTATACAGATTCACTGCGATTCCAATGAAAATCCCAACATCATTCTTTATAGAAATAGAAAAAGCAATCATGAAATTTCTTTGGAAAAATAAGAGACCCAGAATAGTCAAAACAATCCTTAGCAAGAAGAGTGAAGCAGGAGGCATCACAATACCAGACCTTAAATAATATCACAAAGCTATAATAACAAAAACAGCATGGTATTGGCACCAAAATAGACATGTAGATCAATGGTATAGAAGACACAGAGATAAACCCACATAAATACAGTTATCTCATACTAAACAAAGATGCCAAAAACATACACTGATGAGAAAAGACAGCCTCTTCAATAAATGGTGCTGGGAAAACTGGAAATCCGTATGCAGCAAAATGAAACCAAAACCCTATCTCTCATCATGCACAAAACTCAACTCAAAGTAGATCAAGGACCTAGGAATTAGACCAGAGACCCTATGCCTAATAGAAGAAAAAGTAGGCCCAAATCTTCATCATGTTGGATTAAAGTTCTGACTTCCTTAACAAGACTCCTAGAACTCAAGAAATAAAATCAAGGGACTGGGATTGTGGCTCAGTGGTAGAGCCCTTGCCTTGCATGTGTGAGGCACTGGGTTCGATCCTCAGCACCACATAAAAATAAATAAAAGTAAAGATATTGTGTCCATCCACAACTAAAAAAGTATTAAAAAAAAAGAAATAAAATCAAGAATCAATAAATGGGATGGATTCAAACTAAAAAGCTTCTCAGCAAAAGAAACAATCAATAAGGTGAGCACAGAGCCTACATTCTGGGAGCAAATTTTTGCCACATGCACATCAGATAGAACACTAAGCACCAGGAAATATAAAGAACTCAAAAAAAATTCTTTTTTTTTTTTTTTTGGTACTGGGGATTGAACTCAGGGGCACTAGACCACTGAGCCACATCCCCAGCCCTATTTTGTGTTTTATGTAGAGACAGGGTCTCACTGAGTTGCTTAGCACCTCGCTGTTGCTGAGGCTGGCTTTGAACTCGCGATTCTCCTGTCTCAGCCTCCCTAAGTGCTGGGATTACAGGCTTGAGCCACCGCGCCCGGCTAGAACTCAAAAAATTTAACACCAAAAAAACCAAACAACCCAATCAATAAATGGGCTAAAGAGCTGAACAGACAGACACTTCTCAGAAGAAGATATACAATTGATCAACAGACATGTGAAAAAATGCTCATCTCTAGCAATTAGAGAAATGCAAATCAAAACTACTCTAAGATTTCATTTCACACCAGTGAGATTTCATCTCACACCATTCACAACCAGAATGGCAGTTATCAAGAATAGAAACAACAATAAGTGTTGGTGAGGATGTGGAGGAAAAGGTACTGCAAATTGGTGCAACCAATGTGGAAAGCAGTATGGAGATTCCTCAGAAAACCTGAAATGAGACCACCATTTGACCCAGCCATTCCACTCCTCGGTCTATACCCAAAGGACTTAAAAACAGCATACTACAGTAATGCAGCCACTTCAATGTTTATAGCAGCACAATTCACAATAGCTAAACTGTGAAACTAACCTAGATGCCCTTCAATAGATGAATGGATAAAGAAACTGTGGCATATATACACAATGGAATATTACTCATCATTAAAAGAGAATAAAATGATGGCATATGCAGGTAAATGGATGGAGTTGGAGAACATCATGCTAAGCAAAGTAAGCCAATCTCAAAAAACCAGAGGCTGAATGTTCTGTCTGATAAGTGGATGCTGATCCATAATGTGGGAGGAAGCATGGGAAGAATGGAGAAACTTTGGTCAAAGGGGAGGAAAGGGAGAGGATGGGACATGGGGTCAGGAAAGATGGTGGAAAGCAATGGACAACGATGCCCTATGTTCATGTATGACTGCACATATGGTGTGACTCTATATTGTGTACAACCAGAGAAGTGAAAAGTTGTGCTCCAGTTGTATACAATAAATCAAAATGCATTCTGCTGTCATGTAAACCAAATTAGAATAAATAAAAAAAGAGAAAGTATTTTTTACTTATAGATGAACACAATATCTTTATTTTGTTTATTTATTTATTTTTTGTGGTGTTGGGGATTGAACCCAGGGCCTTGTGCATATGAAACCAAGCACTCTACCAACTGTGCTATATCCCCAGCCTTATTTGTTTATTTTTATGTGGTGCTGAGGATCAAACCCAGTGCCTCACATGTGAGAGGCAAGCTCTCCACCACTGAGCTACAACCCCAGCCCTTATCTTTTATTTATTTAAATAGCCACAGGTGGTTAGTGATCACTGTATTAGACAGTATAGATCTATAGAGATAAAAAAACAAAACCAGAGGTCCTAAAATCTTAATGAATGTAAACAAGGTAAGTGCTCTTACAGAAAAATAGTTACTTAAAAATTTGTCTATTAGGGCTGGGTGCAGTGGGGCATACCTGTAATCCTGACAGCTTGAGAGGCTGAGGCAAGAGGATTGCAAGTTCAAGGCCAGTCTCAGAAATTTAGCAAGGCCCTAAGCAAATTAGTGAGACCTTGTCTCAAAATAAAAAATAAAAAGGGATGGGGATGTGGTTCAGTGGTTTAGTGCCCCTGGGTTCAATTCCCTGTACCAAAAAAGAAAAAAAAAATCTGTTTAAGGTAACACCAGAAGTTAAAACTGCAGGAGAAAGCCTAAATGTGGTTTACAAGCCTATGTGAATTTGAAGCATACAATTAAATGCTATTAAGTGGAATACAAGTAACAATTCTGGCCTTGTGATCCCTGTGAACCAACAAGTCATTTTCAGGTTGATCTCTATGTACAAGCTCAGGTAAACATTGGTTTGGGAAACTAGTGATTTCCCTCCTACCCACCCCAATATAAGGACAATGGGAATCACTTCTATTCTTGCTTTGTGGCTAAATTTCCCCAGCCTGGGTCACACCCCTAGCTATTCCACAGTTCCATTCTAGTCCTAAACCAGGAAGTCAATGCTTTGAGACATCTGGCAGGATTTCCTGAGGCTTATTATCTCAGAGTGTAAAGATCTGCTTAGCAGCTGCATTCCACAATCTTCCCAAGATTTCTCTAGAGAAAAGCGTGAAAATAAAAAAGCCTCAAATCTTATGTGCACAAAAAAGCCAAGTTCTGTGTTAATCACAGAATGTGAAGTACAGCTAACTCCAAAGTCGCACTATTTATTTATTTATTTGTTTGTTTGTTTGTTTATTTGGGGTGCTGGGATTGAACTCAGGAGCACCAACCACTGAGCCACATCCCAGCCCTGTTTTGTATTTTATTTAGAGACAGGATCTTACTGAGTTGCTTAAGGCCTTGCTTTTGCTGAGGCTGGCTTTGAATTCACGATTCTTCTGTCTCAGCCTCCCAAAGTGCTGGGATTACAGGCATGCAACACTGCATCCAGCCTTACTGCATTATTATAAAAGGTTCTACTTTGAGTTTAAGGAGCCATTCTTTCCCTTTTAACTTTGAAGAAGAAAAAGGGAGGCATTCAATTTCCTAAAAGTATGATTTAAGGCCATGGATAAATTCATGAGATTGGAGTTTAAGTAAGATCTTGAACCCAGGACCTCTGGTGCATTACCACAAAGGACATGTGTCCTAGAATCACCAAACACATTTAGGAAGCTTTCTCCTGCAGTTTTAACTTCTGGTGTTACCTAATGAACAGATCTTTTAGTAACTATTCTTCTGTGAGAGAGCCTACCTGGTCATTCATTAGAATTTTAGGACCTCAGTTTTGGTTTTTATTCTCTAGATTTGTCCTTTCTAATACAGTTGCCACTACCTGTGGCTTTTTAAATAAACAACAAATAAAATACAATGATGATACATAAATAAATAAAGTTAAAATTTCAGTTTCTTAGTCAAAAGAGTAGATGGCCATGAAAAAGCAGCTTTCCCTTGGAAGAGATAAGTTTAACCATTTCCTTTATATCATTACTACTTAAAGAGAAAGGTAAGGAATAAGTGATAAATTAGGAATATACAACCAAACACATTCACTAACCATGCTTGTCTCTCAATAATTGCTAAGATGCTTTCATATTCTTTAATTTTACACCTTGAACTTTAAAAGTGAACTACAGAAGATATTTTTGTGATAGCTCAAAAGGTAACTGGAAAGCTGGGGGTGGTGGTGCACACCTGTAATTCCAGCGACTTGGGAGGCCGAGGCAGGAGGATTGAAAGTTCAAAGCCAGCCTTAATAACTTAGTGAGGCCCTAAGGAACTTAGTGAGACCCTGTCTCAAAATAAAAAAATAAAAGAACTGGAGATATGATTCAGTGGTTAAGCACCTCTGGGTTTAATTCCTATACCAAAAAAGAAAAAGAAAAAAAAGAAAAAAAAAGGTAGAGGCAGATAACTGAACAGGTTATTTAAAAAGGAGTTCTTCACATTCCCCTTTTTTGTGGTACCGTACCTGTCATTAGAAGAGAAATCCATTCCTAGGACGATGCTTTCTTCAGTGTCTTGTCTACCATTAGTTGAAACTACTACCATATAGCGTGTTCGATTCTGGTAAGTACTTTCCAGTCTTACAGCCTGGTGGTTAATAGATGACAGAGAAAAGATGAAGTTTAGAAGAGGAAATTTTAGATCATTTAACTCTATTGCATCAGCATCTTAAAGCGTACTAAGGGAGGCAGCAGAACAACTAGTTAGGAGACCTAATTTGAATTTCAACTCATATACTAGTCATAAAAACTTTGGTAAGTTGCTAAATTAATTGGAGGGAGACATAATAATACTCACCTGTTAGATTGATTCAAGAATCTTAGAAAATAATGCATGTAAAGCACAGTGCCTGGCATATAGTAAGAGTTCAATAAATATCTGCTATTAGTATAACTTATAATAACAGTTGCTAGAGAATGTTCAAAAGATGAAAGAGGAACCAGGCATGGTGGCACACACCTGTAATCCTAGCACTCTGGGAGGCTGAGACTGGAGAATCGCAAGTTCGAAGCCAGCCTCAGTAATGGTGAGGCACTAAGCAACTCAGTAAGACCTGTCCTACATAAAACACAAAACAGGGCTGGGGTTGTGGCTCAGTGGTTGAGTGCCCCTGAGTTCAATCCCCGGCACAGGAAAAAAAAAAAAGATGGAAGAGAGGAAAATAAGGAATATGAAGATGAGCACTGGTCTCACAGATATAATTTCTACAAATATATATAATATAAAACAAATTACTAGCATCATCCAAGGGGAGTTTCTTTTTTTTTTTTTAATTTTTTTTAAGTTGTTGATGGATCTTTATTTTATTCATTTATTATTTGTATGTGGTGCTGAGGATTGAACTCAGTGCCTCACGCATGCTAGGCAAGCGCTCTACCACTGAGCCACAGCCCCAGCCCCCAAGGGGAGTTTCTTATTGTGTTCTATTGAAGTTTTGCACATTTATAAACCACAAGATATTCTTCTTTAGTTTCAGTAGTAATTAAAGGAGACTGTTTTTTCAGAAGCTTGTCATATTATTTGTCATCAAAAGTTTTCATTGCTTTTTTATTTTTTGGTATCGGGGATTGAACCCAGGGGTGCTTAACCATTGAGCCTGATCCCTAATCCCCAGCCCTTTTTTGTATTTTATTTAGAGACAAGGTCTCGCTGAGTTGCTTAGGGTCTTGCTAAGTTGCTGAGGCTGGCTTTAAACTTGCAATCCTCCTGCCTCAGCTTCCCAAATTGCTGGGATTACACGTTGTTTGTCACCATGCCCAGCTCTTTGCTTATTTTTTAAAGTAGCCTCCACAAAACTTAGATGAAATTAGTATTTACTGTTGGTGTGATAATGGTACTGTGGTTACTATGCCTTTATACTTGAGTATCTGCAATAAAATGACACAGTGTCTGAGCTTTACCTTGAAATGTTGCTATGAGAAAAGAAAGAAAAAAGGTGAGGAGAGGGATAAAGGAAGTCAGGCAAAATGCTGACCGTGTTGTTAAAGCTGAGTAATGAGTGCATAAAGATATATTTTCTACTTTGATATGTTTGGAAATTTTCTTAATAAGATGTTAAAAAAGATACTGAATAAACCTTAAAAATAAGGTAAAAGCCAGACATAGTAGTGCATGCTTTTAATTCCAGAGACTCAGGAGGTTGAGGCAGGATGATTCCAAGCTGGAGGCTAGCTTCAGCAAATTAGTGAGAATCTTTCTTAAAATTTAAAAAAAATGAAAAATATAAAGGACTGGGGATGTAGGTCAGTAGTAAAGCACCCTGGGGTTTAATCCCCAGTTCCTCCCCACCCCCCAAAATAAAATGTCTTCTAGGCAACACTCATTTGAAATATTTACTATACACATATTGTGTATACAACAGTGCAAGTATTGAAGAATCAATGGTGGAAGAGAGAGATGTGGTATCTGCCCTCATGAAATGTTCATTCTTCTTGTTATCTGTTGTTAATAGTAGTAGTAGTAGTTGTAGCAGTAATAAAAATAATGATAATAATAATAATAATACAGGTTCTTTGAAGCAAGGGAAATGTAGTCTGAAGGCAATTTCCCCTGTATAAACCCTTGTGCCTCATCTGAGAAGAGAAACAGAGTTCTGATCCATTAATTGGCTCAAGATAGTTGTCAGAAATTTGACAGAAATTTCTATTGGAATTCTTTCAGTGCTGCTCTTCTTGGAGTCTTCTCCTTAACTAGGTCACTATTCTAAGGCCAGGCAAAGAGTAAAACCCATAAATACACAGCTCAAGTGACCTATTCAGCAAGGCAGAGGTGAGACTCCCATGGCTATCTTTGTGTCTCTATTCTAATATTCCTAGGAAAAGTTAGAATCAGCATAAGTGGCTACATTAAGGCCTGTTTCTAATAAGAGCTGATGTAACAAGTATGTAATGCTCATCATTCTGATGCCAAGTGTAGAAGATAACTGTACTGCTGACTTTATGTTGCATGAAGAATAGAGCATTCAAAACCAAATTCACTTATGAGAAGCTAAGAGAAACTAATATTTAAATGGACTAAGATCTAGATCTAGTCGGTTGAAACGATGGGAGGAACATTAAACACACAGAGCTATGGAAAGTAGGTGGACTGGCCAACAGTATTGTAGAAATACTCTAAAACATGTTAAATTAACCAGAAAACCTGGTATAAGTAAACTAGAATTTCTTATAAACGAGATCTCTGATATTATTATACATTTAAACTTGGGCATGCCTTGGGAAGCTCTAAGCTAACTGTTCAGTTTCTTGACTGTGTTAGAGACTCTTATTCTCTGTCAAGGCTCTAAGAATTTTTGGCAAGACTCAAATACAAATGGCATGGGAACAAATGAACTGTGTTTCTGACAATTTATTTACAGTTACTATACCAACTAGTGGCAACTGACTGTCTAAGCCAAAGCTGATAAAAGGAAAAAAATAATCTTCATAAATATTACCTATAAAGTAAGGTATCAGGCCAAGTTGGGCAGCAAGAAGTTTTGGCAAGTGATATGCAGTGTAAACATTAGTTGTCTCTTGTTAAAAAGTATTTATATCTATCTATCCTATCTATCTGTCTATCTACCTACCTACCTACCTTAAAGTACTGGGGATTGAACCCAGGGGTGCTTTACTACTGAGGGCCTCAAACTTGTGATCCTCTGCCTCAGCCTTCTGAGTCCCTGGGATTTTACACATGTACTACTATGCCTGTTTATTTATTTTTTTTATTTCTAATATCAAGTGCCACTTCAAATGTTTGACTTTCCCTTGCTTAATCTAATTATAACAAAAGACCTAAAACCTCACAGGAAAGGACCTAGCCATCTCACACTGACTTATAGTTGACCAACAGGCATATCTCAGATCCATTAAATTTTAAATATCTTGGGGCTGGGATTGTGGCTCAGTGGTAGAGCGCTCGTCTCACATGCGTGAGGCACTGGGTTCAATCCTCAGCACCACATAAAATAAATAAAAATAAAGATATTGTGTCCATCTACAACTAAAAAATATATTTAAAAAAATTTTAAATATCTTATGTGGAAGAACAGCACCTGAGCATTCTTGGAATTTGATCACAGGTCTCTAATAATATCTATAGTAGTTAATAAATTTTTACTAAAAGGAAGTGAAACTTTAGGAGGTCAGAAGTCATGACATTAATTCAATACTACATCCTAAGTTGAAGGATGAGATGAAATGTTCAAAAAACAAACAAACAAAAAACAAAAAAAGCTCTAAAATGTCAGAGATTGGACTGATACTTTAAAAGTTTCTTTCAAGATTCAAGATCCTGGGTTAAAGAATTAAATAAAATTACATGGGCCATAAGCATAAAGAAACATCTAATATGCTCCCCCTATGCTGTTTAAGGTTTCTTTCAGATTCCTTTGTTGGGGAGATTAGCAAAAAAAATCTAATTTATCAAGTCAATTGAAGAAATGTAATTTAAAGTGGCAGTTTGTACACAATATCCTAGTACTAAAAATTACAGCATTTATGTTTCTTCAGTCTCTAGAATTTAGAAATAAATGACTGGAACAGGACAACTGATGCATTTAATTAACAAAATAAAGCTCTCATTGAAAAGAATACTAGTAAAATCCTTTCTAATTTTCCAAACCAAACAATACCTTGGATTTTAAAATATGACAGCAATAGCTCAATTGAAGTAATTATTTCAAGAAACTTCATTTATTGCCTAAAGTTGCAATTCTATTAACAAGTTTCAGGTTAATTGATCCAGCAACATTAGGACTGGAGTAGGTCTAAGAAGTTATCCTGCCTCTGCTTATTCCTAAAGATGAGCACCCAACCTATTTTTAAAGCTCATCATTCAAATAATGTTAAAACTCCCCTTAGTATTTAATTTTTATTAAAGGCTTAATCTAAGCATAAGCAGTCAACAGAGCCTACCTGGTCCAAGAGCTTCTCTGACTAGTATTATCTAATAACAGGAAATACTCTTCCTTAAGCTTACACTGCACCTTTGCCTTTAATTTCTTTTCACCAAGAGTCTTACATCATGTCCCTGCATGCAATGTTTATCTTTAATGAAGCCACATTATGAAGAACCAATGTCTAGACAGGCAACTCACCCAATTCATCAGAGAGAAAGGTTTTAAAAGTATGTAAATATTAAGTTCTAGCCAAAAGAACAAAGCAAAGTCAATAGCTAAGATTAAAACAGACCTCAGATGTGACACTAATAAATTAAAAATACTGTCTTCAAAAAAAATAGGTTAGAATTTGAGGAAGTCTCTAGGTTTCTGAAATTAAAAAGTAATCCATAAATTATATTTTGTGTAGTCATTAAAAACTATGATTTAAGGGCTAGGGGTGTGACTCAGTGGTAATGCATTTGCCTAGCATGCACAAGGTCCAGGGTTCAAAACCCATGCCTGTAATCCTGGCAGACTTGCGGGGCTAATGTAGCAGGATCAAAAATTCAAGGTCAGCCTGGGCAACTTAGCAAGACCTCATCTCAAAATAAAAAGGGCTGGGGATGTAGCTCAGTATTGGAGTGGCCCGGGGTTTGGTCCTCATTACCACAAATAAACAAAAAACAGCACTGTGTTCCCTTGCATGTTCACTCACTTGTGCTTTCTCTGCCTCTTTCATTTATAAACATGAAAAAAAAAAAGACTGGAAGGGAGCTGGACATATTGGCCATAGCTGTAATCCCAGCTACTGGGAGGTTGAAGCAGGAGGATCTTAACTTTGAGGTCATTCTCAGCAACTTAGTGAGACCTTGTCTCAAAATAAAAAATAAAAAGGACTGGGGATATAGCTCAGTGGTTCGATCATCAAAAACAAAAGTAAAAAACAAAAAAATCTTGAAGGATACTTATTCAAATTGCTAAGAATGATTTTCCCAGAGTATGTGTTTCGTTTCTTTTCTCTTCTCCTCTCTTTTCTTTTCTTTCTTTTTTTCCCCCAGGATATAGTGATTTCATGTTTACACCTTTTGAATGATCTGATTTAGTGGGGGGAAACCACATTATATTCTTAGAAAAAAATCAACTCATTTTAGGGAGGGGGAAAAAAAGGCAACATAACTGTACAACCAAAACCAAAAACTGCCTAATAGAAGAAAAAATAGGCCCAAATCTTTATCATATCGAATTAGGACCTTACTTCCTTAACAAGACTCCTATAGCACAAGAGATAAAGTCAAGAATCAATAAATGGGATGGATTCAAACTAAAAAGCTTCTACTCAGCAAAAGAAAAAAACAATGAAGTGAACAGAGAACCTATATTCTGGGATTTTTGCCACATGCACATCAGATAGAGCACTAATCACCAGGATATATAAAGAAATCAAAAAACATAACACCAAAAAAACCAAACAACCCAATCAATAAGTGGGCTAAGGAGCTGAACAGACATTTCTCAGAAGAAGATATACAATCAATCAACAAACATATGAAAAAATGTTCAACATCTCTAGCAATTAGAGAAATGCAAATCAAAACTACTCTAAGATTTCATCTCACACCAGTCAGAATGGCAATTATCAAGAATACAAACAACAAGTGTTGGCGAGGTTATGAGAGAAAAGGCATGCTCATACATTGCTGGTGGGACTGCAAATCGGTACAACCAATCTGGAAAGCAGTATGGAGATTCCTTAGAAAATCTGGAATGGGACCACCATTTGACCTAGCTATCCCACTCCTTGGTCGATACCCAGAAGACTTAAAAACAGCATACTACAGTGACGCAGCCACTTCAACGTTTACAGCAGCTCAATTCACAATAGCTAAACTGTGAAACTAACCTAGATGCCCTTTAATAGATGAATGGATAAAGAAACTGTGGTATATATACACAATGGAATATTACTCAGCATTAAAAGAGAATAAAATGATGGCATATGCAGGTAAATGGATGGAGTTGGAGAATATCATGCTAAGCAAAGTAAGCCAACCCCCAAAAACCAAAGGTCGAATGTGCTCTCTGATAGGTGGATGCTGATCCACAATGGGGGAGGAGACACAGGACGAATAGAGGAAATATGGTCAAAGGGCTGGGGGGGACAGGGCATGGGGACAGTAAAGATGGTGGAATAAAATGGACATCATAGCCCTAGCTTCAATAAATAAATAAATAATAAAACCAGAAAAATGTAAAAAAATTTTAAAAATTAAAAAAATAAAAAACCCAAAAAACTTCATTTTCTTAAATCATCCTGTTCTCAAAAAGACTTCAGCTTTAATTAAGAACATTATTTTGAAGAGACTGCAAATATCCTGACAATTACTAACTTCCCAGCCTCTTTTTTTTTGGTAGCACTGGGGATTGAACCCAGGGGCACTCTACTACTGACCTATATCCCCAGCCTTTTTTATTTTGAGACAGGTCTTGCTAAATTGCCCAGGCTGGCCTCAAATTTACAATTCTCCTGCTTCAGCCTACGCAGTTGTCCACATTAAGAGCATGCACCACCATGCCTGGCTTCCCAGTGTTTTTTTAAAATTAAATGGATCTTTGATAATGTGTAAGACTTCCTTATTTTACCAGCTACAGTTTTCCTAAGTACTAAGGTTAGTACTCACTACCTGTATTGGAACACAAAGCTTCCCTGGAGGAAAATATTGGTTTTATCCTATTTCCAATGCTTAAGCAAAATGTGGGTTTGATAGAGTTATTTAAAAAAATAATAATAAAGGCATAACTTTCAGTCGACTATCAAACTTTTAACCTTATGCACAAGCCCTGAGATTAGAGTTTTAACATTCCAAATTTAACTCAAAACAATAGTCTTTGTTTTGAGTCTACAAATGCTCCTTTCAGTTAGAAAAGTGCTAATTTGTTCAAAATAATACAATGCATTCACTCATGTTCTTGAAGATGACTCACTCAATAATCTGAAACATAATGACTATGTGTTTGTAACAATTCAAAACAACTGTAAAAAGGCTTGTCATTTGAATTCTGAATTAATTTAGAGGCATCAGTTACATTTTCTGAATTTATATTTTATAAATGTAAGGCAGTTGCTGCTGTATATTTTAGTAGAAAAAGAGAAGATTTAATTGCCAACTATCCTTACTAACTGCATCCTTCATGCTCTCCCAAGTCTCCGTGGTTAAATTTAGAGATCTAAACCAAACTTCAAAAGGTTCTCAGAAAGAAAAAGATAAAATGAATAATGATAGACCTCAGCTTTAGCTTTATCAAACCACCCAATATTGGAGGCTATCAGCAAATATCTATTGGGTATCCAGTATGTGCAAGTGACTACTCCTATGGGTTTTAGTTGAGTTGTACTCCAAGTATGATTTCTGGACCAGTGACATCAGCACCATTTGGAAACTTGCTAAAAATACGGATTATTACTGTCCTAACCAAATGCTGGGAGTGGAGCCCAGTAATTGGTGGTTTAAGAAAGCTCTTTAGGTGATTCTGATCTATTTTAATGTCCAAGGATCACTGCTTTAGAATATTAATGCTTTAACACCTGTACCCTCTCTGGGTGTGGTGGCCCACACCTGTAATCCAATGACTTGGGAAGCTGAAGCAGTAGAATTTCAAATTTGAGGCCAGCGTCAGTAATTTAGCGAGGCCCTTTTTCAAAATAAAAAATAAAAAGGGCTTGGAACGTAGTTCATTAGTTAAGTGCCCCTGGGTTCAATTCTCAGTACAGAAAAACAAGAAAAAAAAAAAAAAAAAAGAAAGAAAGGAAGAAAAGGAGCTGTACCCCGCCCCCTCCCCCATCTTACTCATTTTTTTCATTTTTTGTTTTTTGCAGTACTGGGCATCAAATATGGGGACACTTTACCACTGAGCTACAAACCCAGCACTTTTTATTTTTTTTTATTTTGAGATGGGGTCTTGCTAAGTTGCCAAGGCCTCGAACTTGATATCCTCTTGCCTTGGCTTCTGTGTCACTGAGATTATAGGCACACATCACTATACCCAGCCCTCCTTGTTTACTTTTTTTCTTTTGCGGGGGGCGGGGATGGTACCAGGGATTGAACTCAGGGCACTTGACCCCTGAGCCATATCCCCAGCCCTGTTTGTATTTTATTTAGAGACAGGGTCTCACTGAGTTGCTTAGTGCCTCGCTTGTGCTGAGGCTGGCTTTGAGCTCCCGATCTCCTGCCTCAGCCTCCTGAGCCACTGGGATTACAGGTGTGTGCCACTGTGCCCAGCTTCTTGTTTACTTTTAAAGAACTGTTTGAGAAAGTATATCAGGAAGTGCAGGGCTAGCCGGGTGTGGTGGCTCACGCCTGTAATCCCAGCACTTTGGGAGACTAAGAGAGGAGAATTGTGAGTTCAAAGCCAGCTTCAGCAATGAGGAGGTGCTAAGTAACTCGATGAGACCCTGTCTCTACATAAAACACAAAACAGGGCTGGGGATGTAGCTCAGTGGTTGAGTACCCCTGAGTTCAATTCCTGGTACAAAAAAAAAAAAAAAAAAGAAGACGACATGCAGGGCTGGGGTTGTAGCTTGGTGGTACAGCACTTGCCTAGCATGTGTGAGGCACTGGGTTCAATTCTTAGCACCACATATAAATAAATAAAAAATAGAGGTCCATCAACAACTAAAAAAATATTAAAAAAAAGAAGTGCAGACAAAGGGTCGGGTGTAACTCAGTGGTATAGTGCTTCCCTAACATGTGTGAGGCCCTGGGTTTGATCAGACAAAAGAAATGCAGATGAGATTTATATTAATGTATAATGCTACTTTTGGATTAGGATATAAGATTTTCAAAAAAATAAAATAATTAAATTTATTATATAAATTAATTATGAAAGGATTCCTTGAAATTTCAAATTAAACTTCTTAAAAGGAATTACTGGCTAGGTAAAATAGAAGGCAATAGCTGGGCATTGTGGCGCACACTTGTAATCCCAGTTATTAAGGAGGCTAAGGCAGGAGGATGGCAGTTGAGGCTAGCCTGGGCAACTCAGTGAGACCTTGTTTTAAAATAAAAAATAAAAGGGGTTGTAGCTTAGTGGTACAGTGCTTACCTAGTATGTGCAAGGTCCTGTGTTCAATCCTCAGGACCAAACAAAAGAAAAGAAAACAAAAAAACAAGAGGTGGTGTGGATACCTAGATTCAGCAGATGTGAAAGAAAAAGTGCACACTTAGCATACAGGAGGCCCTGGATTAAAAAAAATAACAAAGGCAAATAAAGGCAGCATATGAGAGAAAATATGAAAGGATGACAAAATTTAAACACAGAATAATTAAGTAAATGAAGAATCAGTGATTACCATAGAGTTCAGAGGCCCAACCACCAACTTTACCCAACCAAGCTTATATTCTATTCATTCTCTCTCTTCCTAAACAGAAAGCAGAGATCAACTATTTGAACTTAACCTGTATAGGGCCCTTACTCAATTTCTTTCCGTTCATTCCCTTTTTTTGGGTTGGTTCTGGGAATTAAACCTACGGCTTTGTACATGCTAGGCAAGCAACCTACCACTGAGCCACATCCCAGCCCTTTTTTATCTTTTATTTTGAGACAGGGCCTCACTAAGTTGCTTTTTTTCACTAAATTGCTGAGGCTGGCCTTGAACTTGAAATCCTCCTGCCTTAGTCTCCCAGGTCGCTGTGATTATAGGCATGTAACCCATGCCTGGCTTCCTCTTTATTCCTATTAGCTTCTGGGAACTCTTCCTTAAATACTGTAGCTGCCTCATGCCATTTCTTGGCTGAAAAATCTGTAACATTTCACAACTTCTTACTGAAGCAAAAGGGGTATTACCTCTAGTTAGTAATCTAGGGATCGAGTAAGTGAAGTAAGCCACGTGAGCATTAAATGGGTAGAAATACTTTGTAATTACCACAAAGAATCATGCTCATTCCATTTTTGTTTTCCTACTTTTATTAGAGGAAGTACTATAATAAAACTAACTTCAAGAATGGTGACCAGTGTTAATAGTTGACTTTAAGTGTGCAGGAGACAACAGGGCATGTGGGGATTATGGTAAACTAAGAATCCACACTAGCCAGGCGTGGTGGTGCATGACTATAATCCCAGCAACTTGGGAGGCTAAGGCAGGAGGATCACAAGTTAAAGCCAGCCTCAGCAACTTAGCAAGGCTCTAAGCAACTTAGCTGTCTCAAAATAAAAAAATAAATAAAACAGGCTGGGAATGTGGCTCAATAGTTAAGTGCCCCTGGGTTCAATCCCTGCTACCAAAAAGAAAAAAAAAAAATCTGCACCAAATCTCTCCTCCAACCCAGTCTACCCATAGTTGGTCATGTGAGAATAAAATTTCAGTGCTGCCAGAAATTTTTGACTTCTGAAGACCCAAATCTGTATTTTTTTTTTTTTTCCTTTGAACTGCTGGGGATCAAAACCAGGGCCTTGTGCATGACAAGCAAGTGGTCTACCATTGAGTCATACTCCCAGTACCCAAATTTGGACTTTTTATATGAATCCATTCAGCTTTAAAATTCTGGCGAAAGCCAGGTGTAGTGGTGCATATCTACAATCCCAGTGACTCGTGAGACTGAAACAGAAGGAAGGTTGCAAGTTCAAGGGTCAGCCTTAGCAACTTAGACCCCATCTTAAAAGAAAATTTTTAGAAAAGGTTGAAGGTGTAGTTCAGAGGCAGAAAGCTCCAAGGTTCAATCCCTAGTACCACAAACAAACAAACAAACAAACACATACACAAACAAATTCTGGCTTACAAACATAAAAAAAAAAAAATAGTGTGGCCCAAAAAAACACATCTATTGTCTGTGAGCTGCCAGTTTGAGATCACCAATTTACAGCATTAAATCCATTTGCCTGCCTTATCTTTTAGTCTCTATTTTACCTATTGTAACAAAAGTGTCCGTTTCACACTCTTCAATGTTTCCATGTACATTTAATCCTTTCAACTGTAAAGGCTGTCAGGAATTGAGGAAGAGGGCACAGACAGCTGAAGGTAACTTGTCCAACTCCACATGATTAGCATGAACCTAAGCTCAAGTCTCCCGACACTGAGTCCAGTATCAATCCTTGATGATTTCACTTCTTTGTCCCTCCCTATGTGTGCTTTTGCTTAAGTTATGTCCTCACTTAAAATGATTTTTCTGCCAATCCAAATTTCATTTATCGTTCAAGACCCACTCAACCTCCATTATCTATATATAGCGTTCTTCTATTAGGTGAAAGTCCCAAGTTTTCTCTGCTTTTTCCAAACTTCAATTGTTATTGTGGGCAATAACTTACAAATAACTTACAAATACTTATCAACAGTCTTGAACCATCAATTATTTTACATAACTCTTCATTAGTCTATACCTACAATTAAATCCTAAGCAGCTGGTGCCATTCATCTTTTCTTTTTTACATAGCTCTCAGTGCTATGTTGGAACACAAAAATGACTATTAAATGTTGGCTATTTTAGACAGTCTTTTGAGGAAGAGAATTATGATGATACTACTAACTCACCAGCCTGATGTTGTCTTCTGGGCGGAGTAATATGAACATTGCTTGGAGATGCTGCTGGAGATCGCCTGGTGAAATTTACAAAATAAAGTTTAATTATTCTCCATTCTAGTATCAAGAGAAAAGGATTCCTTCTATGCTAGCAAATTGTAAAGGAAACTTCTGAGGGATTAATTAGACATAAAAAATAAGTATGATTATTGACTTCTTTTTAAATGCAAAGAAAATGATAGCCTGAATTTTTATATATTCACTTTTAATCTATACTGCATTAAAATCTGCATCTGTTCTATGGAAGGTGCACTTGGACCAATCAGTTTTGTATAATGTCTATGAATGAAAGACCAGCTGGGCAGAGGCAGCTAGCTATACTTTCAGGCCCACTGAAGGTAGCACTAAGGGCATTTTGAAAATGTGATGTGTGATCTAATGTTCAAAGAATTATTCCTAACTTTTAAACAACTAATCTTTTTGTCATTCCTATTTCTGTAATCTTCTGCTGCACTTAACCTAAGAAGACTATTAGATTCTCCCTAGAATAATGTCAATAGTTAGTGGCTGATCTTAAAATGAGAGTATATATTAAATATAGTACATTAGAAATATCTATTTTCCTAAACATATTAGGTACTTTAAAACTGCCATTATTCTACTATGACTTGAAACACATTTAAATAAAATAATTAAATTTTAAAAAACCCTGCCATTATTCTAATCCTTACTTATTCTTATACATATAATAAAACTAAGATGAAATTTTTTTGTACTAAACTATTATAGATTTCCTCATATTCCTTATTCTGTACTAGGAAATCTGAAGCATTGGCTAACAGAAGACAATTAAACAATGTGCTGCCATAGATGACAGTCTAAGAATCAAAAACTTCATACCTGCCCACCCAGGCCCAGCTCTTTCTAAGAATCTAAGGTGACTGATACAGGGATGCATCATAACCTGTTCTCACATTAGTCTTCAAAAATACATATATAATTTCCCTCATGTTAATTTCATAGCTGTTAATTATGAGCTAATATGTGGAAAAAGTGGGAAAAGGAAGGGAAAAAATAGACTAGAAACAGGTGTGTTTATCTATATGTGGTCATTAAGTCTAAAAGCCTTTCCTGCCTGCTTTACCCCTTAAAGAACAGGTTTTATGCCTCCCTTCCCACATTTCATGGCTGGCTTCTGATGAATTCCATTATTGAAGAACATATAAACCTTTTTTTTGTGTGTGTAGTACTGGGGATTTAAACCAGAGATGTTTTACTACTGAGCTAAATACCCAGACCTTTTTTTTTCTTGAGACAGTCTTGCCAAGTTGCCCAGGATAGCCTTGAATGATTGATCCTTCTGCCTTAGCCTACTGAATAGCTGGGATTACAGGCATGTGCCACCATGCCTGGTTCCATAATTTTTAAACTGAAAAACAGTATTTATTTATTTATTTATTTTTGGCACTGGGTATCAAACCCAGGAGCACTTTACCATTAAGCTACATACTTGGCTCTTTTTATTTTGAGACAGGATCTTCCTAAATTACCCAGCCTAGTCTAGAACTTGCAATTCTCCTGCTTTAGTCTCCCTACTCACTGGAATTACAGGCATGCACCACCACACCTGGCTGTATTTGGATATTTTATTTTTTAAAAATTAACTTATTTAAATGCATTTCAAGTCATAGTACATATATAGAGCTCAATTTTTCTATTTCTCTAGTTGCAAACCAGATAGAGTCACACCATTTGTGTCTTCATACATGCGCCTAGGGTAGTGATGACCATCTCATTCAACCATCCCTACTAAACCCATTCCCCTTTCCCTCCTCCCCTCCCCCCCTGCCCCATCCAGAGTTCCTCCATTTCTCCTATGTTCCCCATTCCCACCCTCCTTATGTATCAGTATCCACTAATCAGAGAGAACATTCGGCATTTGGTTTTTTGGGATTGGCTTACTTCACTTAGCATAATGTTCTCCTGTATTTGGATATTTTAAATGCATCTCAGATAAAAAAAAATTCTAACCAGTTCAAGAAACATGAATAAAAAAGTACAATTAGATATAGTAGGCCCCTGATCTGCTCTCCATTCTGTCACCATCTTCCAGTTTTTGTGAGCTTAGCAAAGGCAGCTTCAATTTATTGTGGCTTTTTGAATTGCCTTTATACTTACACTGCCTCATCTGTTGTGATGTGGATCACAAATCAAGCCCATTCAGCTGTGTTGTTTACTTTCATTTTTTTTTTTGTGGGGGTGGGTACCAGAGATTGAACTCAAGGGCATTCAACCACTGAGCCACGTCCACAGCCCTATTTTGTATTTAATTTAGAGACAAGGTCTCACTAAGTTGTTTAGTGCCTCCCTGTTGCTGAGGCTGCTCCCTGTTGCTCTCTATCCTCCTGCCTCAGTCTCCCGAGTCACTAGGATTATAGTCATAAGCCACTGTGCCCAGCTCTACTTTCATTTTTAGTATGAGAAAAGCTAAGTGAACAATGTCAAGTAGACATAGAGGTGGCAGTTGAGAGTGGAAGTTTGACCAAAGAAAAGGCCAACCAGGGCAGGAGCTTTAAAAGCTACTGAAACCTGCTTAAAATTATAAGGCACAGAGTAATTTGCCCAACATCTTAGTCAGACAAGCTGGACTGAAACCAATAATTTGTCTTCTTTTTACTGTAAGTGATAAATATCCACACTCAACAGAAATATAAAGCTTAGCTGGGCCTACTTCCTCTGTGCATTCAAGCTTTTTGGGAAGTGTCTCCTTTCCCTGTCCCTCTACCTCTAGCAGTGGGCACTGGGTTTTAAAGAAAGTATAAATACCAAACTAATTTAAAAAAAAAAAATTTCCCATACTTAAAAAAAAAATTCCACTGGAGAGTACTGATAGGAAGAAAATACCATCCAATAAAATGGATTAAAATTCTGAGCTGCTACATTTATAACTATGAAAGCCCAAACAAGAAGTACGACAATCACTTAAATAGCTGAGAATATCCTGAACTAGAGCTAAATTCAACTACTGGCTCAATGGGATCCTATATTTCTGGCTTTTCACTCTGATCTACACAAAGTTTGTAGTCTCTTTTATTTCCTTCCTAGTAATTGGAATTCCTTCTGCTCCTTCAGGTCACAAGTCACCAAGGTTGCACATTTATAACAATGAGCTGCCATCTTTTTGTATAATCTTGAACAAGATTACTGTCCTCAGGTTGACTTTTATTTTCTCCCCAAAATGACACAAAGTTTGTTTGGCAGAAGAGAAGATTCAAGCTATCAGCCTAAACTGTGAATAGCCTACAGTGAGAGCCCTCTCTCCCTAGGACACATTTTCTCTGATTCTTTTTTTTACCTCATCATCATAGGTGCATTTGACTTTAGAGAAATCCAACAAAAAGAAAAACAATGTATATACTATTGTTGGTAGATATTTAAAAACCAGAATTTTACACTTATTCCTAGAAGCACAATTATTTGATGCCTCCTTGTTTTATCAAAGCCCTGTGAATTACATTTCTAGTTTTTTATTATGTATACATTCAAGAAGCAGACTCTAGAATTTCAGGATGGGTATTTTAATATGTGATATAAAAACTCTTTCATTAGAGTATTTTTGTACTTTCTCATTATTGTTCCAACAAATATTTACTGAACATCTACTATGTATGTAAGGCGTTTTGGTTAAAGGTTAAAAAATAGACTGTGAGAATGAAAGAAAGTGATTAAAAAACAGTACAAATTTTTTTTTTCATTATTAAGGAAATGTTAGAAAAATGGGGATGAGGGAGTGAGCCTTTTAAAATAAAACAAAAGGCAAGGTAATCAAAAAGGAATGGCATGTGTGCAGCTTTACCTGCATGCTTGTTCCGTCTGTGGCTGATTCTTGGTGTGGATGAGCCATTTCCCCGTGGTAGAAAAAGGGCAGCACCTTTGACAGTTAAAAAGCTCTCGCTGATGCTATAAAGGAAAAAGTCAAAAGAAAATAAATTACTTAAGGAACAAAATTAAAGAGGAGGATGGAGACCCATTATTCTCTCTTATTTCACATTAATGGAATAAACAACTCTTCAGTGTTAGCCACAGAATCTGCAAAGGGTAGAACTTTTAAGTTGCCAATGGCAAAGTTTAGAAACATATAATGGAGGGCTCCAAGTTTGCTTTTGAGCATGGTACTGCTAATCAAGGTTAGCTACTGTATTGTAAATGACACTGCCTATTCAATATTTCCATTTGGAAATCTAATTGGCTTTTTTTTTTGGTGCCGGGGACTGAACTCAGGGGTACTTGACCACTGATCCACACCCCAAGCCCTATTTTGTGTTTTATTTAGAGACAGGGTCTCATTGAGTTGTTCAGTGCCTCCCTGTTGCTGAGGCTGGCTTTGAACTCGTGATTCTCCTGTCTCAGCTTCTCAAAGTGCCTCCCAAAGTGCTGGGATTACAGGCATGTGCCACCACACCTGGCTCTAATTGGCATCTTAAATTGCCAAAACTAAACTCTTAGGCTGGGGATGTAGCTTGGTGATAAGGCAATTGCCTAGCATGCATGAGACCCTGGGCTCTACCCCCAGCACTGCAAAAACAAAACAAAATAAAACAAAATAAAAATCCCTCTTAAGCCCCTGCCCCAATTGAATTCTAGCCTCATCCACCAGTTGTATGGGGCAAAATACATAGTAGTCCTCCTTGATTTCTCTCTTTCCTCCTATGATATACATCTAATTCATAAGTAAGTATATGAACTTTATTTTCAAATATATCTTGATTCTTCCCACTTATCCCCACCATTGCTGACTCTGGTCCACGGCACCATCATTTCTCACTAGCACCGCTGTTAAAAAGCCTCCTCCCCCCAAAGCCTTTTATTACAGAAAATTTCAAACATACATAAAACAGAAATAATAATATAATAAACCCCCATATTCCTATCATTTTAATTTATGGCTAATTTTGTTTCTTCTATGTACTTAGCCTTTTCACCTTGGCCCTAAAAGGTGAAACAAATCCGAGACATTATTTCAGCAAAAGCCTCTCAATAGTTCTGTCTGCAACCACTTACGTTCCTCTCTCCATTATTCACCAAACAGTGATTTTAAAAATATATAATCATATAATATCACTTCCCTGCTTACAACCCTCCAAAGACTTCCTTTTCATACTTAAAAATAAAAAGCCAATCTTTGGCTTGTTCTTTAAGGTCCTTGTAACACCCTGTAGCAAGTTGTTTGATCTTATATCACCTCCCCTTGTGTTTACTATGAGCTAGTTGCACTGCCTTTTCTGATTCTTTAGTATTCCAGGTCCCTTTCTTAGGACCTTTGTGTTTTTCATTTTGTACCTGGAAAATTTTTATCTTGGTCTGTCTCAGATCCAATATCATTATCCCTCTCCTCCCTTCTCCCAATAATATTCTATCCTGTTGCTGTTTCCTTCAGGGCATTTCTCATAAACTAAAATTGTATTTATCCACTGGTATCCTTGATTGCTTTATCTTCATATAACAGAATATAAGCCCTATGAGAGAAAGGACTTGACTTTGCTCATCACTAGAAATAATACCAGACACATATTAGGTGCTCAAAAGATGTGATGAATGAATGAATTCATCTTAGGGCTTTCCCCGCAGTTATATCTGTCCCATCACTACAGCAGGATTATAATTGAGGATGAGTCTAACATGTAAATAAAAATCATTATAGAATTCAATGTATGGGGCATATTAGTGGGCTATAAAATAAATGTTTGATGATAAATGAATTGGCAAATATAAATCACCTGTATCATGCTGTCAGTTGTTGACTCAGTTTTATAATAAAGCTGATAAAACTTTTCAGGTAACCTGCCAAATAAATTGAAACATGTCTTCTGAAAACAAAACAACGATCTACAAATGCCACTTTAAAAATGTGCATGCTGGGTGGGAGGGGCTGCTTTGACTTGTTTTTTGTTTTCATCTTTAAATAAAGCATTGCTCTCTTGTGGTCTGTTGCACAAGCCTTGTCTCTTGTTACATCGTGGTGTGCACATGCCACCCTGCTGTGGGCCACTGTTCCAGTCACATTACGGGAAGAACCTAAAATGAAATGTCTGAGCGACAGGATGAGTGGGGTATACCACAGACAGGAAATGAAATTCACATTTCTGCCAACACAGCAACCTTCTGCTTTACTAAATGAAAATATTTTTAAAAATAAAGGGTAAATATTCGACTTATTCACCAGGAAAAATAACAGCTTTCAGCACTTTGGTTTCCAGTAAATCAAGTAGTTCTCTACATTTACAAAAGTATATTTGTTGAGAGCTTAAAACAGCTGAGTATACTCAGTCATTTCTTTTGTAGGATAGAGGTAGTTTCTCTTTGACAAACAGTAGTTTAAGAATTAACTTCCTGGTTTTGAGAGTTCTGTAATATTGTCCTTACATACTTCTGTTGCTTGTGCTTTTAAGCATATCTACATAAACAGTATTTAAATGTGTTCTTCAAAATATATGCAATGCTTTCAAAACAAGGTGAAAGCTGGGGTGGTAGACAAGGGCCCTTGGTTAATTCAAAGCTGACTAGACTCCAAAAATTCCTGATTATAAAGAAAACACCAGGAGTCACACTCACATAAGGCATAAAGGAAAAGAACCCTTAAATTTGAGCCAGGAGATAGCTACTAGGTTCTGATATAGGCTCCCAGAGAATCATGGCAGACACCCTCTGGATGGTATAATCAGTCCTCTTTATTCCATGGTCTCAAATTATGGCCCTCAATTATCATAAAAGTGACAGACTATTGGTCAAAAAGAGACCAGGAATGAGAGTGTGCCTGACTATAAAAATCCCTTATCATCATTGAAAAAAATTGGAAGCTAACAAAGATGGGATGGAAGCACAGTGGCATGGAAGTAAAAATCAAAGTTCAAAACTCTCAAAGTTCAGGTGGGTCAAATTCAACTTGAAAATAAAATGCTTGTTTGTATAAATTTAATCTCAGATACTTCAGTTTATGGTAAAAGCTTAGTATATCCTGCCAGAATAGTAAAAGATTTATTTAAGTAAATGTCAGACTTTCTGAAACAGCTGCCTGAAGATTCAATTGACAGAGTTGTTCCCTAATTAAAAATCTGTTCTTTACAATGGCAAGTGAAAACTTATTCACATTTTCTGAATTGACAAGTTCTTTATAGTCTGGACCAGAAACAAGACTTCTTCAATTAATTCAATTCTATGGAGTGATGTGAGCGCAGATGCCTAAGTCAAAGATAAACCCAAAAGGACTAAAGAAATTCTATATTAAAGAAGAAACTAGATAAAGAGAATGCCACTTATGATCTAAAGATGGGGAATGACTAACTGCTTATAAGAAAACAACACTTAGAGGATCACCTTTCTAACAGAATAATACTGAGGTTCTCTGATGTCTTTATTAGGACACAACTGAAGAATGTCTATTCCTCTCTTTTTCATAAAATCACTTGTTCTATAAGGGGAAGGTATCTCTGGTTAGATAAGTGAAAAGAGCTAATAATAGTTAACTTGACTAGATGCCTAATGTATGCTAGGCATCAAGCACTTCATTTACCCTTCATGATAAACCTCTGAAGTAGGTACTATTTTTATCCCCAATTTACATGCAAGAGTCTAAGAGGCAGGCTGGGGTTATGGCTCCGTGGCAGAGCACTTGCCTACCATGTGTGAGGCACTGGGTTCGATTCTCAGCACCACATATAAATAAAGAAAATAAATAAAGGTCCATTGACAACTAAAAAAATATTTAAAAAGTCTAAGAGGCTAGGAAGCCTCAGAGCAAGGATTCAAAGCAAGATCTGACTTGAAATCACTTGCTTCTTTCTATGTTGCTCTAGCCTTAGGAAACAGTTTATGGTAGATAAAATATAATGTCCTCCCTACATGGCTTTTTGATAGAAAAAAAATTTAAAAGGAGAGTACAGAGTGAGAGAAAAGGACTAAAATCCATATAGATCTCAACTCTTCTCACTCCTCCCACCCGCCTAAGGTCAAAACAGATTATACTGAGGGGAATGAAGAACATCTGGAATGAGAGATGAATCCAGTTGGGCTGTGCAGTTAGGAACTGTAATCTCTGCTAGAAATGATAGTAGCATTTTAGTCTCAAAAATAGAGGAAGCCGGGCGCGGTGGCTCAAGCCTGTAATCCCAGCACTTAGGGAGGCTGAGACAGGAGAATCGCGAGTTCAAAGCCAGCCTCAGCAACGGCGAGGTGCTAAGCAACTCAGTGAGACCCTGTCTCTACATAAAACACAAAATAGGGCTGGGGATGTGGCTCAGTGATCAAGTGCCCCTGAGTTCAATCTCCAGTACCAAAAAAAAAAAAAAAGAGGAAAGAGCACTGCGCTTTTAATATATTTGAGAAGGTTTCTGTGCCAATCCCTTCTGATCAAAATCACTTCCTCAAGTCTTACTTTTTGAACTGGCGGTTGCTTCGTAGGCAAAGTGTAAAGGAAAAGGTCAACTCAGAGAAGAAAATACTTAGCTATTACAAGGTTGGAATAATCTTTTGAGGAATGTAGTCAGGGTGAGCATCCATGACCAGCAGGAAGGTTAAGGAAGCAAAACAAAAGCAATAACACATCTGACCAAATTGCTGAAAATCAGCAGGATAGAAATTCTACTGTTTTACATGCATGCAACACACAGAAGAAATGGATAATTTACTATGAGAAAGCAAGTTTCAGAAAGGGGATGTAATACTTTTATCTCAAAGTTAAAATGAAGGAAGTAGCTCTTCATGTTTATAACATTTGTAATGTTCAACTCCTGAGTTTGATATTCCTGCCTGAAGCCACAATTTATAGGTAAATTATTTTGTAATATCAACTATACACAATATTATCACACAAAGTGGGTTGGCTGGCATTTTTGTTAGATTCAAATACACATAATCTGAGCTCTTATGCTTTTGTCTTAAAGAATATTAACCTAGAGGAAACTTTCAAATACATTCCACCCACCCAACACTTTACTTTCCCTCTCCTGATAAACTTTCCCTGCTTAGTTGTTTAACTTTCAGATTCGAAGTGCTAGGGAAGCTTCTGCCAATCCCATTAAGTGGAAAAGAACTCATGTCCCCACCTAGTGTGACCATATCATAATGAAAGAGTTTTATAACAAGAAATGTTAAATATCAGACCAGGGGCCAACAGACTACAGAACTATCAACACAGGTGCCTACTGAAAAAGTTCAGCTATTCAAAACAGAAGAGAAAAAGTCATTGTGCCTTGATGTATGAAACATGGCTACAAAATATCAAAAAGCATTCTTTCAGGTAATGAGGAAAATGAGATTTTTATTCCTAAAGGAATTTAGATCACAATGGGAGAAAATCCAAACCCAAATATATTGTTCTCTCTCTTTTCTTGGTACCAATGATTAACCCAGTGATTAACCCTGAGTGGTGCTTAACCACTCAGCCATATCCCTATCCCTTTTTACCTTTTATTTTGAGACTGGGTCTTGCTAAGTTGGTTAGGGCCTTGCTAAATTGCTGAATCTGGTTTTGACTTGCAATCTCCTGCCTTAGCCTCCAGAGCGGCTGGGATTACAGCCATGTGCCACCATATACAGCTCATATTGTTTTCTGTAATTAGATGTTCTCCACTCCTAACACACATTACCAGACATTCACTTGACAACATCAGAGCATCAAGTCATACCTGGAATCCCCTCTCCAGAGCATTAATTTCCAGACACATGCCTATGAATGCAGGTGGCAGGATTATTTCTCTCTTTATCAGTGCACAAACAAAGGTACATTAGTAAACCAATTATTGGCAAAGCAGAGAAAGGCTTAGGATTCTAGTTCTCATTCATTAACTACAACCATCAGGCTGTTTTACTTCCAACTAATATTCCCCTTAACTCCGTTGTACAATGCTCCGCACAACTGTACTCCAAAGGCGCAGTTATTTGCTTTCCTCTTTCCTAATTTTCTATGATTGAAGTGGGGAGACAAAAAGAAAAGGTCTGTTTGTTCAAGGATAAGAGACAAATTCCAGTCACAACTAACCTTCCTGGTCTTTTCCTACAGATCATAAATGGGAGGCAAAAACAAACAAACAAACAACCCTAGAAAATTCGTTTCTGTTCATTTTGAATGTTTATATACTGATAAGAGCTTCTTATTTTATTTTTGCCTCAATCATGTGCATCTTAAAAAGGTTTGATAGAAATAATAATTTTACCATTGGTCATACAATTCGGTCTTTCAATTTTCACAGATGGGGCACGTCTGGTTTGACATTTGTTATTTTGTGTCCAGCAATTAGACCTCTCTTTCCTACTATCACCCCAGTCCTCTTTTGGAGCAGCCAACATATGTGGACTTGGTGGTCTCCAGATTTTGAACTGGGGCTTTGCAAGAAGCTTGAGTGCGGTTTAGGTCTAGCCTGTTTCACATTCTTCCCTGGAACTCTGAATCTTAGGCAAATAACCAAAAGGAATAGGCATAGTAGGGTATAGTCATATTCACTGTTGAGAAGGTGGCGAGGTATATGCCAGTCTGTTCCTGCTTTCCGGCTTTCCATGAATGCCCCTGGCTTAACCTGTTCTCTGAGCTTGGTCCCTTTGTCTCCCATTAAGTGACCACTGTCATTCTCTGATAAATATTTTGCTTAAGACAGATAAAATTCATTTCTGAGTATGCAACAGAGAATCTGATATATCAAATGAAGCCCAGAGAATTCAATTCCTTGCCCCAAATCACACAGCTAGTCATCAGTATAGCCAAGATCAATCCTTCATGTCATCTGACAGCCAAAGGGTTAAAGGGGCACTTTAACTCTTTATCCTATGTTAGATGTTATTACAACAGGATATATTGCTGACATAATAGTTTGAAGAAACTAGCAGTTAAAAACACATCTAGTCAATTCATCCTAAGAGAACAAAGGCAGGATTTCACTGCAAAGCCTGGTATGATGTTTGTTCTATTTTTTCACCACTTCCTGAAGACAAAGTTCAGATCTGAGTGGGAAAAGATTGAGACATTCCCATGAGGCAAATACTTTCATGCTGTCTCTTACAGTTGCTTCTTTTTCCTTTAGTAAGTTTCTTAGATATTATACATTGTGGGGCCAGCTGGGTACAGTGGTGCATGCCTGTAATCCCAGCAGTTTGGGAGGATTGTGAGTTCAAAGTCAGCCTGAGCAACTTAGTGAGGCCCTAAGCAATTCAGCGAGACCACTAAATAAAATATAAGAAAGAGCTTGGGATGTGGCTCATTGGTTAAGCAGCCCTGGGTTCAATTCCCAGTACCAAAAAATATCAAAAAATAAAATAAAACAAAACAATAATACATTGTGGGGTTGAACTCAGGGCCTTGCAAATGCTAGGCAAGTGCTCTACTACTGAGAAATATCCCCAGCCTCCGCCTCCCACGTTAAAATCTAGGCGTCAAAAATAAAATGTTAGGAGGATCATGAAGTCTTCAAAGAAAGAAAGAAAAGCCTACATGGGTAAAGAAGTGGCTGCCTGCCCTGGCTGCCTGCCCAGTCCTTGGTTCCTCTTCAGTCTTCTCTGAGGCTAAAAGCATTTCCTTCTAGAAGCTATCTGGCTACACATCCACTTGACCTCCTTTCAGAGATTTAAAGCATTTAGCTTTTGGTTTAGGTTTTTAAAATACTACCAAATAACCAAATATCAGAGCTGGAGGGTCTCTGGAGAGGGTCTAGGTCAGGGCATCAAATGGTAGCAGGTAGACCTAGTTCAGCACATTAGACTAGCACAGATTTAAAATAACTTTGATATCAAAATACCTTTGAGAAGAGCATGTATTCTCTGGTTTCTTCCAGGTTGCCACCAATCCTGAACTTACACAGCAAGCCTGACCCCCCAACTTTTGAGTCTGAGCTAAGTCTAGCACTGCTGCCTTTTTAGTTTCTCTCTCTGCAGCTGCCCTGGCAAGACAGCCTTAGTCTTGTCTTCAATAGCTGTCCAAAAATAACTCTCCCAAACACCACCATCACTACCACAAACAACAAACAAACAAAAACAATCTTAGATGACCATGAATGAGTTAGTCTCAAGAAGCTTCCCAGCCAGGAGCAGTGGCGCACGCCTGTAATCCCAGCATTTTGGGAGGCTGAGACAGGAGAATTGCGAGTTCAAAGCCAGCCTAGCAACGGGCAAGGCGTTAAGCAACTCAGTGAGACCCTGTCTCTACATAAAACACAAAATAGGGCTGGGGATGTGTCTCAGTGGTCAAGTACCCCTGAGTTCATTCCCTAGTGCCAAAAACAAAAACAAAACAAAACAAAACACTTCCTAAAACACAACTGACCCTACCCTTTTGTTGACTGGTAGGGAGTTTTGTTTAGAAGACCCTCCTCTAAGAAGAGGAGAAACTGTCTCAGATCAGCACATTTCCATTACAGGCTGAATTGGTCCTAAATTCTAGATTTGAACACTTTTCTTTTGGAAGGGAAAACTTAAAAGCTCTCTAGACCCCAAAGTAAATGACCTGCACAGTTTTACCCCACTATTTAAAATGTCACATATACTGGTTACTTATGGGTTACTAAGAATCATGACCCAACATTACTTGACACTAAATTTCAAGTAGATGAGGGAATAAAACAAAAGATTAACACAGAAAAACTGTTCAGCATTTGAAGAATCATTTCATTCACATGAATCAACAAATGCTTTCCTAGGTATTTAAAACACACCTGCAGAAGGAATGCAAGTTAGTCTTTCAAGCATTAATGTCAAACACTGCTTTCAGATCCTCTCCCTTTTACCCTTGGAAAAGCCTCTTCTGAGGTTCAGGTCATTTTCTATTTGTTGTCACTTTCTGACATTCTTATTGCTATCACTTATTTATCCCTTACCCTGGCTCAATCTCCTTTCACTCTGGTTCCTACTACAATCTTAAAGATTCTATTGTTCACATAGATGAACATCTAACAGTTTTGCCCCCAAGCTTCTCATCTTTCTGAGCTTTAAAGTCCTTTACCTGGACTCTGAAACTTCTAATTCCCAGGGTCCCTCTGGAGGGCATGAGATGTTTATGGACTTTGGGGTGGGGAACTGGGGATTTAACCCAGAACCACTCAGGTACATCCCCAGCCCTTTTTATTTTTTATTTTGAGACAGGGTCTTACTAATTTGGTTAGGGCCTTGCTAAGTTGCTGAGGCTGGCCTTGAATTTGTGATCTTTCTATCTCAGCCTCCAGAGTCTCTGGGATTACAGGGGTGCACCACTGTACCGGGTGATGCTAATGGACTTGATTTCAGAAATCAAACTCCTATTTTTTGACAACCAACTTCCTTCTCCTTGTGACTCCAATGTGTTCAATCCCCTTTCAACCTGAAGAAGACTCCTAATTCCTTGAGTTCCTCAATTTTTCCAGGCAGCCAACTTTTTTTGGACTTTTCTTTCTTTCCTAATTAACCGTCTCCTGTTCTATTTCCTAGTTGGTTTCCCTATAATTTATTCTCCTTGCTCCTGATTTCCCTTCATTATACTACAGCTTAAAATTGTGGGATTCAATGAGATTGTTGTAGTACTAGAGGTTGAACCCAGGAGTGCTCTACCACTGAGCAATACCCCCAGCCCTTTTTATTTTGAGACAGGGTCTCACTAAGTAGCCCAGGCTGGCCTCAGACTTCTGATCTTCCTGTTGCAGCCTCCTGAGTAGCTGGGACTACAGGTGTGTGTGACACCATGCCTGGCTAATGAGTTATTTATTATCTGTTTAAGAAGTGGGCTCCTTGGGAACAAAAACTTTAACCACCTTGTCTAGTGTTCTCTCTCTAATGTCTAGCATAGTGCCTGACAGTCAATAAAACTATATTGAATAAATGAAAGAAAGGCAGCCTAATATTGAAGGAGATTATGAAATCATGCCTCTTGAAGTCACAGCACACTTGTGGTCTCAGTGACAAAGATATCAGACATGTGAGTGAAAACACTTAGTTAACTCAGCAGTGCATTTGACATCTCTGGAAAGCTCCCTTCCCATGCTATTCCAAACTCTCCCCAATCTGGACTCTTGCTTGCTTCAACTGTCTAAAGTAACCTAACCTTGTACAATACCAAGAAAATGGTGGCTAGCTGGTGTGATTTCTTCCAATTACTTTCTCTTACGTGCACACTTATTGTGCTTCTGCATCTGATAATAATGTGCAGCTGTCGAAAGTTAACCTTTTCACCTGTGTCCTTGACTCTCTATTCCTTCCAAAGTCACTTTTATCTCTCTAGTGACTACTTCTCCCCAGATTGGATAAATCTGGTCTCTCATCCTTAAAACAAAACAAAAGAAAAGCAACCCCCCCAAACAAACAAACAAACAAATAAATAAACAAACAAAAAACTTTCCTTCTAAGCTTTTTGGTTACTTTAAAAGAAGCCTATACTTGGTGTTCCCGTTTTCTTCCCTGGCCAGTCATTTTTCCTACCCACTGCCGTCTTGCTGTCTCTCCACTCCTCTGACACTCCTCCTCACCCTAAGTTTGATTTTTTCAAGTAACAGATCTAAAGAACAGACTGTAAGGCTTTAGCTTAATTAAATCATCTTCTGCTTTTCATTTAACATATATGATAATACAAAGGTTTTGAGAACAACTTGTTTAAGCTTACCAATGACACAATCAGTGAATGACAGTGCAGGGATCAAAATTCAAAGTTATTTTTAAGGTTTTTTGTTTGTTTGTTTGTTTTTAAACCCCATTCCCTGGCTTCGTTAGCATTCTGAGTTCTTGAACATTACAGTCCTATTGTAGCTTACCCATGGAGGTTCTAAAATTGAACTCTCAAACATACGAAACCCAAGGATTTCTTTTTAATTGAGTCAGTTCAGTACTACTTTACTGCACTCTTAGAAGTAACTTTTCAAAATTCACTAGCTATAAAAATTTAATCGAATCTGCAAAACACCTACCAGCATTCTTTACCAATCTCTTCTATAGTTGTTCTCTACCTTTCCTAAAGAAATGAAATGATTTTCCAACAGGCCCTCTTTTTTTTTTTTTTTTGGTACTGGGGACTGAACTCAGGGGTACTCGACCACTGAGCCACATCTCCAGCCCTATTTTGTGTTTTATGTAGAGACAGGGTCTCACTGAGTTGCTTAGTGCCTCGCCCTTGCTGAGGCTGCCTGTGAACTCGCGATTCTCCTGTGTCAGCCTCCCTAAGCGCTGGGATTACAGGCTTGTGCCACTGCGCCCGGCTCCAACAGGCCCTCTTAAAAGTCCCTCAAAAACACTAATTCCCAAATATCAAACTGATGGGACAGAAAAAGGCATGGCAACATATGTTGAATCTCTTTTAAAATCTATTGCCTGATTTTCTTGACTGGTCCTACACTGCCTGAATTTTAAAGTCCCTTGGAAAATTCCTTTTCTTAAAAATAGGGAGGGGTAGGGGGAAGTGGGGGGAGGTAAAAGGAAAGGGGTGTAGTAAAGATGGTTGATTCAGATGGTCATCACTACCCTTGGTGGATGTATGAAGACACAAATGGTGTGACTCTACCTGGTTTGCAACCAGAGAAATGGAAAAACTGAGCTCTATATATGTACTATGACTTGAAATACATTTAAATAAATTAATAAAAAAATAGTTGTAATGCATATTGCAGAGCTCCTTGGCCATGTATCAATGCACAATGAAATTCAAGAGGGGCCAGTGGTTAGGTTCTGACACTTGTAAAAGCAGTTAACTGTTTTATGCCAATACCATGCTGTTTTGGTTACTATAGCATTATAATATTCTTTAAAGTCAGGTATTGTGATGCTACCGGCTTTGTTCTTTTTGCTCAGGACTGTTCTGGCTATTTGGGGCCATATGAATTTTAGGACTATTTTTTTTAATTGCTGTGAATAATGTTCTTGGTATTTTTGTAAGAATTAAATTCAATCAATAAGTGGTTTTGGGTAAAATGGACATTTTTTTAAAATATTTTTTTGGTTGTAGATGGACACAATATCTTTATTTATTTTTATGTGGTGCTGAGGATCGAACCAGTGCCTCATGCATGCAAGGCAAGCGCTCTGCCACTCAGCCCCAGCCCCAGCCCCCAAAATGGACATTTTAATAGTATTAATTCTTCTGATCCATGAACATCAGATATCATTTTCCTTTTTCTTTTTTGTGTTCTCTTCAATTTCTTTGATCAGTTTTTATTGTAGAGTTATTTCACCTTCTTAAACTTCTTCCTATTTATGTTATTTTTGAGGTAGCTATTGCTTCTTGATTCTATTTCAGTTAGCTGCTTATTAGTCCACAGACACATCATTGATTTTTCTATGTTGATCTCATATTCTGCAACTTTTCTGAATTTATCAGTTCTAACAGTTTTCTGGTGGAGTCTTTAGGGTTGTGTTTTTTAAATATATAAGATCATATCATTTGCAAACAGGGATAATCTGACCTTCCTTCTTTTCCAATTTGGATGCCCTTTATGTTTTCTTTTGCTTAATTACTCCAATTAGGAACAATTAACTTTTAATTTTTTTAATTTTTATTTTTCAAATTTTTTAAACTGTAGATGAACACAATATCTTATTTTACTTATTTATTTTTATGTGGTGCTGAGGATCAAACCCAGTGCCTCACGCAAGCAAGGCAAGCACTCTACCACTGAGCTACAATCCCAGCCCCAAGAACAATTAACTTTTGCAATATAAAAGATAATGATGATTGAGGAGGAGGGGAAGGAGGAGGAAAGAAAAAAGGGCAAACGACAAGTCCAAATGATGATTTAAGGAGTTGTTAAAAGGAAAAAAAAATAAAGTAGCAGTTGATGTTCTTAATTAGTTTGCAATTTTTAATCAACCTGATTGTTCCTTGCTTCCTATACTTTCTCCCTTCCAGAATTATTACAGAATTACCCCCACCATTACAGATGAAAACTTCACTCTTTTTTTTTTTTCTTTGGTACCGGGGATTGAACTCAGGGGTACTCGACCACTGAGCCACATCCCCAGCCCTATTTTGTGTTTTATGTAGAGACAGGGTCTCACTGAGTTGCTTAGCACCTTGCCATTGCTGAGGCTGGCTTTGAACTTGTGATTCTCCTGTCTCTGCCTCCCAAAGTGCGGGGATTATAGGTGTGTGCCACTGTGCCTGGCTCTTTTTACTCTTTCTTGTTTTCAGCAAATTTAATTTTTTGGCTTTCTTTTTTTTTAAAATATATTTTTATTTATTTATTTTTAAAATGCATTTCAAGTCATAGTACATATATAGAGCTTAATTTTCCATCTCTCTGGTTGCAAACAAGATAGAGTCACACCATTTGTGTCTTCATACATGTACCTAGGGTAGTGATGTCCATCTCATTCAACCATTTTTGCTACTCCCATTCCTCCTCCCCTCCCCCATCTTTCCCCATCCCATCCCATCCCATCCCAAGTTCGTCCATTTTGCCCATGCTCCCCACCCCCACCCCCATTATGTATCAGCATCCACTAATCAGAGAGAACATTTGACCTTTGGTTTTTTGGGATTGGCTTACATCACTTAGCATGATGTTCTCCAATTCCATCCATTTATCTGCAAATGCCATAATCTTATTCTCTTTTATTGCTGAGTAATATTTGATTGTGTATATATACCACAGTTCTTTATCCATTCATCTATTGAAGGGCATCTAGGTTGCTTCCACAGTTTAGCAATTGTCAATTGTGCTGCTGTAAACATTGAAGTGGCTGCATTACTGTAGTATGCTGTTTTTAAGTCTTTAGGATATAGGCTGAGGAGTGGGTTAACTGGGTCAAATGGTGGTTCCATTCCAAGTTTTTTAAGGAATCTCCATACTGCTTTCCAGATAGGTTGCACCATTTTGCAGTCCCACCAGCAATGTTTGAATGTGCCTTTTCCCCCAACAATCTCGCCAGCACTTATTGTTGCTTGTATTTTGGATACCTGCCATTCTGACTGGGGTGAGGTGAAATCTTAGAGTAGTTTTGATTTGCATTTCTCTAATTGCTAGAGATGTTGAGCATTCCTTCATATATTTGTTTACTGATTGTATATCTTCTTCTGAGAAGTTTCTATTCAGCTCCTTAGCCCATTTATTTATTGGGTTGTTTGTTTTTTTGCTGTTAAATTTTTTTGAGTTCTTTATATATCCTGGAGATCAGTGCTCTATCTGATGTGAGTGCTGCAAAAATTTGCTCCCAGAATGTAGGCTGTCTGTTCACCTCATTGATTGTTTCTTTTGCAGAGAAGAAGCTTTTTAGTTTAAATTTTTGGCCTTCTTGATGCCCAATCCATTGAATAACAGTTACTTTACAAATTCATGAAGTTAAGTGTACATTATAAAGAAAATTTACAAAGAAGCAATGTTGTACAGCACGTTTTTCTCTATTTTCCAGAGAATAATTGTAAGAAATCAGACAGGAGGGGACAAGAGATCCCAAGGTAGTATTTTGTAGAACAAAAATAGGACAACGTGAAACAATGAGAATTTTCAATTTAGGATTTGGAGTAAGAGGAAAATGTCCAAATCAAAATGATTCAAGAGTAAATTTAACTTTCATATGTGTCTTAAATGTGTTGCAGAGGGGAGTGAAGACATAATATGTTTGCTCCTATGTAGTTACAGATATTGGAGTACAATCCTACACCTTGCTACTTAGATTGCTTTTAGCTCCTGGTTGAGCTAGGTTCAATAACCAACCCCAGTGGCAATCTCCAGGGTGCAGAAAAACATAAGGATCAAAAGGAAATTATTTAAACACCAGTTTTATTACCAAAGGCAAAACTTATCTTAAATGATTAGAAGGAAAGCTACAATCCTAAGGAGGGTCATTTGTCTTCTTATACAGTAATAAACAGCTAGCAAAGGTGTATGTTAAATCCTACAGACTTCCTAAGCCATCAGGGAATGCCACCTACCACAGATCTAATTTTAAACATTCAAGCACAGGAAACCATGCTTTCTAAAAGGAAGGTGGTTAATGATACTCAATATTTAATCATTCTAACCAAACAAGGAGACATACCCATTTTGTTTTTCCTTTTTGTCAAACAACAAAGTAAGACTAACGAGAGATGTGGATATGGCCTTATTCACTAGTAAGAAGAGGACGAAGGGTAGGACATATAAACAGCTCTGATAAGGCAGACAAACAGAAGTGAAGTACTGCTACCAATAAGATTAGTCAGGTATTGGGAGAGCTGAAGTTGGCAACACAACAAAGGGCAAAAAATGAACTTTAAAAAAATATAAGCCCTGAGATGGGCACAGTAACTTGTCTTGAATAGTCAATGTGATTTAATAGTAGTTTTTTTTTTGATGGAGAGGGTACTGGGGATTGTACTCAGGGGCACTCGACCACTGAGCCACATCCCCGGCCCTATTTTGTATTTTTATTTAGAGACAGGGTCTCACTGAGTTGCTTAGTGCCTCACTGTTGCTGAGGTTAGCTTTGAACTTGTGATCCTCCTGTCTCAGCCTCCTGAGCTGCTGGGATTACAGGCATGTGCCACCACGCTTGGCACAGCAAGTTTTAAGTGTTAAGAGAATTAAAATTCTATACATATTAAGACACAGGGGTTTTTTTTTTGTTTGTTTTTTTAATTACAGCACAGATTTTTTTTTTTAAATTAGAGCACAGATTCTATGCATGTTAAGGATTATTCTTTGTTTTTGTCTATGCTTGGATCTCCAGAAGACAGGTTTTTGTAAATTTTTAAATTTTTATTTTTTAAAATTCTATACATATTAATGTCTTACTTTCAAAATTAAAAGACAGATATCTCCCATACTCCAAAAATTAGAATACTTGGGTCCCAAAAGTCAGAAAATAAAAACATGGACTTGCTGATGGTGTGCTGATAAGCTGCAATGCCCTTTTGTTAACTCATCACCAAAACCAAATGATGATGCCAGAATCAGGAAAAAAAAACAGAGAAGTCGCTGTATGACAAAATATCTGAAGTTCTGCCTAAGAAAAAAGATATTACTAGGCAAAAAGCTATACTTATGAAGAATGGGATGCTATTATGGCTAGTATGGAAATGGCTATTAATAAGGATGGTGACATTGGGAGTAATTTTTTTCTTTTTGCAAAACTTTCTTAAAGGATGTTAAGTCCATGTTTTCAATTATTAAAAAGAAAGAAAGGACAGTACAGGAAAATACACGATCGTGGGAACAGAGTCAAGTACACAGATGTTTTGCGTAAGCTACATTTTCAGAGACATCTGCCTTTGTGCAAGACTTGAAAAAGTGGAGCTGTTGTCAACAAGTTCTCTGCAGTAAGGGGTGGGGCCTGAGAGAAAATAAGCTGTGTAGAAACCAACAATTAGAACCCGCAGGGCTGAAAAACAATGTTTCATAGATTAAGTTCCTTATTTATGAGCTACCTCTGCCCCCCAAAATTTGCCATCAACTATGTCTACTACTCAAAAAGGAACTAAGGCTGCCCATATGTCTCCACTCAAGTGACTGAGGTTCTTTGCTGACAGCACTACTTACCCCTTAGCAGAGATAGCCCATCCCTGTGGGAGAAGAGATAGGGTACTGTTGTATAAAAATCTGGGTAGATTCAAGCTGCCTTCCTCCTCCTCTTTTGTTCCAATTCCAAACAGAAAGTTTATCATGTACATTAAAACTCATATAAGAGCAAAGATAATACAATTGTTCATATGCTGTACTTTGGAGTATTTTAAACTTTATTTAGTTGGGTGAATACTCCTAGGTCTATACATATATTTTGTTGTTTGTTTTTGGTACTGGGGACTGGCACTTTACCACTGAGATACACTCCCAGCCATTTTATTTTTTTATTTTGGCCCTTTTTAAAATCTTTTATTTTGAGACCTGTCTTGCTAAGTTGCTTAGGGCCTCTCTAAGTTGCTCAGGCTGGCCTTGAACTTGTGATCCTCCTGCCTCAGCATCCTGAGCCACTGGGATAACAGGCATGCACCACCACACCCAGCTATGTTGTTTGCTTTTAAATGTAAGGTAGTGCAGGGAGATCATCATTCATATTGCTTTATTTACATCCAGTGTAATGCCATATAGAGAGTCTCTAATAAATGTGATTTGAAATTGATAACAGGGATGCCTAAGATTCAAGAACAGGGGCTGGGGTTGTAGCTCAGTGGTAGAGCGCTTGCCTAGCACATGTGAGGCACTGGGTTTGATTCTTAGCACCACATAAAAATAAATAAATAAAAATATTGTGTCCATCTACAACTAAAAAAATTAAATAAAAACTTAAAAAAAAAAAAGGAATTCAAGTACACTCCAGGAGACAATAAAGTATGAAAGTCACTGTGTGTTCTCTGGTGTTTCCTGGCAGGTGAGAAAGCCCAAATATGTGTGACATAAACCACAGGAGAGGTTGCCTTACTTGTTCTTGTTTGTAGCCTTTAATCATGCCTGATGCTAGTGCGGACTTCTTCCCCTTGCAAAAGAACTTTGAACTGACTTGCAAACTTCTATCTGGTATTCTGTCTTGAACTTCCTTTTTCTGAGAAGCTGGCTGTCTTATGGGTTACTGCTCTACATCTTCCTTCTGTGTGAGTTGACTACAAAAGACTTTAGAAACATCTTACTCAGGCACAGTAATTTCTGCTAGGTCTTCTGTCCATGACAGTGGAGCATGTCATCTGTAGGTTTATATAAATACGTTAGGCTGAAACTACCTAACTGATAATCTCTTGTTTAATTCCATATAGTTCACAGGACCCACATTTTCCCACTGATGAAAATACCAACCAGAGCAGAAATTTACAAATACAGAAATAAAACTATAATTAAGTATATGAAAATTCCAACTCATAGGTAATTCATATGACACAGAAGATACCCAATCTTTTTGTACTTCTATAACCTAACAGTGATTTTGAAATGTGGACGTCAGAATCTATTCCAAGGAACCTAATTTGGGAATATTTTTCTTAAGTGCTCTAGTTGATTCTGAAACTCGCTCAGGTTTGAAAACTACTTTTCAAGAATACATCATAGATTCGATTCAACAGTGTTTATTAAGACTGTATTAGGTGCTGGGGATATAGCTAGGTTGGTAGAATGCCTGCCTCGCATGCACAAGGCCCTGGGTTCAATCCCCAGCACCACCACAAAAAAAAAGAATGTATTAGGTAACAGGTGCCATTCTAGGCACTGGGAAATAGCAATAAACTTTTATGAAAAAGTCAAGGAACCAATACTTTTGTAGGGTGGAAGCAGAAGGAGATAATAAGTAAAATGTTAGGTGGTGACAAATGCTCTGAAGAAAACAATTAGAGGCTAAAAAAGGATGCATTACTGTTTAGGTAGGGTGATCACGGATGGACTTTCTAATAAAAGCAATATTATAAAGTAGAGGGGAAAAACAAGATGCTTTCAGGCAGAGGGAGCAGCATGTACAAAGGCTCAGTTGGAGCCAGGTATGATGGGGTATGCCTGTAATTCCATCTACTAGGGAGGCTGGAGGATCCCAAGTTCTAGGTCAGCCTCAGACACTTAGCAAAGTCCTAAGCAACTTGGTAAGACCCTGTCTCAAAATGAAAATTAAAAAGATCTGGTGTTCCTTCTCTTTCTATTTCGTGGAATAATCTGAGGAGTATTGGAGTTAGTTCTTCTTTGTAGGTCTTGTAGAACTCGGCTGAGAATCCATCTGGTCCAGGGCTTTTCTTGGTTGGAAGGCTCTTGATGGCCTTTTCTATTTCCTTGCATGTAATTGATCTGTTTAAGTCATGAATGACCTCCTGGTTCAGTTTGGGTTTGATTCCAAAACCAGACAGAGACATATCAAAAAAGGAAAATTTCAGACCAATATCCCTGATGAATATAGATGCAAAAATTCTCAATAAAATTTTGGCAAATCACATACAAAAGCACATTAAAGAAATAGTACACCATGATCAAATGGGGTTCATTCCAGGGATGCAAGGTTGGTTCAACATACGGAAATTAATACACATAATCCATCACATCAATAGACTTAAAGATAAGAATCACATGATTCTATCAATTGATGCAGAGAAAGCATTCAACAAAATATAGCACCCTTTCATGTTCAAAACACTAGAGAAACTAGGGATAGCAGGAACATACCTCAACATGGATAAAGCAATATATGCTCAGCCAAAGGCCAACACCATCCTAAATGGAGAAAAATTAGAAGCATTCCCTCTAAAAATGGGAACAAGACAGGGATGCCCTCTCTCACCACTCTTATTCAATATAGTCCTTGAAACTCTAGCCAGAGCAATCACACAGATGAAGGAAATTAAAGGGATACGAATAGGAAAAGAAGAACTCAAACTATCATTATTTGCAGACGACATGATCCTATACTTAGAGGATCCAAAAAGTTCCACCAGAAAACTTTTAGAACTGATAAATGAATTCAGCAAAGTTGCAGGATATAAAATAAATATCCATAAATCAAATGCATTTCTATACATCAGCAATGAGTCCTCTGAAAAAGAATTCAGAAAAACTACTCCATTCGCAATAGCCTCCAAAACAATAAAATACCTGGGAATCAATCTAACAAGAGAGGTGAAAGACCTCTACAACGAAAATTACAAGACACTAAAGAAAGAAACTGAAGAAGATCTTAGAAGATGGAAAGACCTCCCATGTTCCTGGATAGGCAGAATCAATATAATTAAACTGGTCATACTACCCAAAGCTTTATACAGATTCAATGCAATCCCAATTAAAATCCCAAAGTCCTTTCTTATAGAAATAGAAAAGGCAATCATGAAATTCATTTGGAAAAATAAGAGACCCAGAATAGCCAAAGCTATCCTGAGCAAGAAGAGTGAAGCAGCAGGCATCACAATACCAGACCTTAAACTTTACTACAAAGCAATAGTAACAAAAATGGCATGGTACTGGCACCAAAATAGACATGTAGACCAATAGTACAGAATAGAAGACACAGAGAGTAATGCACATAAATACAACTATCTCATACTAGACAAAGGTGCCAAAAACATTCATTGGAGAAAAGATAGTCTCTTCAACAAATGGTGCTGGGAAAACTGGAAATCCATTTGCAGCAAAATGAAACTTAACCCCTATCTCTCACCATGCACAAAACTCGACTCAAAGTGGGTCAAAGACTTAGGAATTAGACCAGAGACCCTGTGTCTAATTGAAGAGAAAGTAGGCCCAAATCTCCATCACGTTGGATTAGGCCCCGAATTCCTTAACAAGACTCCTATAGCACAAGAAATAAAAGCAAGAATCAATAAATGGGATGGACTTAAATGAAAAAGCTTCTTCTCAGCAAAAGAAACTATTAATGAGGTGAACAGAGAGCCTACATTCTAGGAGCAAATTTTTGCCACACGCACATCAGATAGAGCACTGATCTCCAGGATATATAAAGAACTCAAAAAACTTAACACCAAAAAAACAAACAACCCAATCAATAAATGGGCTAAGGAGCTGAATAGAAATCTCTCAGAAGATGATATACAATCAATAAATATATATATGAAGAAATGTTCATCATCTCTAGCTATTAGAGAAATGCAAATCAAAACTACCCTCAGATTTCATCTCACACCAGTCAGAATGGCAGCTATCCAAAATACCAGCAACAATAAGTGCTGGCGAGGATGCGGTGAAAAAGGTACACTCAAACATTGCTGGTGGGACTGCAATTCGTGCAACCAATCTAGAAAGCAGTTTGGAGATTTCTTAAAAAACCTGGAATGGAACCACCATTTGATCCAACTATCCCACTCCTTGGCCTATGCCCTAAAGATTTAAAAACAGCACACTACAATAAAACAGTCACCTCAATGTTTATAGCAGCACAATTCACAATTGCAAAACTGTGGAAGCAACTCAGATGCCCTTCAATAGATGAATGGATAAAGAAACTGTGGTACATATACACAATGGAATATTATTCAGCAATAAGAGAGAATAAAATTATGGCATTTGCAGGCAAATGGATGGAATTGGAGAACATTATGCTTAGTGAAGTAAGCTAATACCAAAAAATCAAATGCCGAATGTTCTCTCTGATTAGTGGATGAGGATACATAAGAGGGGTGGGAACGGGAAACATAGGAGAAATGCAGGAACTCTGGATGCAGCAGGGGGGAGGTAAGAGGAAGGAAAGGGGAATGGGTATAGTAATGATGGTTGACCGAGAGGGTCATTACTACCCCTGGTGCATGTACAAAGACACAAATGGTGTGACTATCTGGTTTGCAACCAGAGAAATGGAAAAACTGAGCTCTGTTTATGTACTATGACTTGAAACACATTTAAATAAAATAATTAAATTAAAAAAAAAAAAGTTCTGGGGATATAGCTCAGTGGTTCAATTCCCAGTACCAAACAAACAAAAACAAAAAACCAAACAATCCCCCCCTCAACAAAACAAAAAAATCCCACTAAGGCCCAGTTGGCTGGAGGGAAAGACAGAAACAACTTCAGTCCTGTTGTATCATGAAAAAGTGAAGGAAGGCTGCAGTAAAGATGGGAGGAGGTAAGCATGGCATAGATCTTATACCACCTACCAAGCAATTTGGACTTTATCCTCAGCATAAGGGCCAGTGTTTGCATTTCCAGAAAGATTCCCCTAACAACAGTAGAGAGAATGGATTAGACAGTAGAGTAAGACTTAGAAATAGGAAGATGGATATTACTTTGGTATTCTAGGCAAAAGAGAAGGGTGGTCTGATCTGAGCTAATGGAAACAGAAAGAAGCCAGGTATCTGGGGCTGTCTAGTAGTCTTTCTGGTATGATGGAAAATTTATTCCATAGAGTTATTGTTAGAAAAACCAGAGAAAGAAATGCTTTGATATGTACAAATTCCTTCCCTTCACAAAGAATGCTTTTTTCTTTGCCCCTCCTGACTATTCTGACAGGTCCTTGCCTACAACAAATACTAACGCTTTAAGATTTTTTCCTAGGAGGGTCAATTGAAGTCTATTTACATGGCTATGAACTTATTTCCTTTCATTCCTTTCTCTCACTTCCTCTTTCCTCTTGCCCCTTCTTCCTCTCTGTTTGCTCCCAACCCAATTGAGCCTGGGCACTCTACTGCTGAGCCACAGACACCCTTGTCCTCTTCTTTTTTAAAAAATATATTTTTAGATGTCCATGGACCTTTATTTTATTCATTTATTTATATGCGGTGCTAAAAATTGATCCCAGTGCCTCACACATGCTAGGCAACTGCTCTACCATTGAGCCACAACCTCAGCCCCACCCTGTCCTTTTTGAGACAGAGTCTCACTAAGTTGCTAAGTCTGCCCTCAAACTTATGATCCTCCTGCCTTAGCCTCCCAAGTAGGTGGGATTATAGGCATGAGCCATTGTACCAGACAGCTTAACTTTCATATCACCTGCTTTTGCTCAAACTTTTCTCAAAATAGTTTTTATTCACCATCTAAATTTTCTCTTCAGTTTGCTAACCCTTAGATTTGAATATCAAATCTGCCTGAACCTATCTGCCAGCTGCCAGCCAATTAATTTGGACAACCCAGGGGCCTTATAAGCAATTCTTCCTCATGTCACTGTGTTATCACATATGTCTATATCATTTCCTGCCAGGCAGCAAACTTTCAGCATCAAGAAAGACCAGCTGAGGAGAATGCTTTTACACAAAGGACTTCCCTCCTTCCTATCCCAGATTCAAAGGATATGACAGTATACCAATGGACTCTGGTTAAATGAATGATAATGTAGCTAAGTTCTGAAACCACCATTTTAAGCCATAAGAAAGCAAGCTTAGTTTTTTGAACACAGTAACAAGCAAAAGATGAATCAGAAACCTGAAGCTAACTTTAATCAAAAGAAGGCTAGTGAATTTTAGAAATTCATCTGTATTGCATTGGAACAGGACATTAGTGAAGAATTGGTAAGCAAGTAACACTAAATTTCTTTAACTCTCAACTAAATGAAATAATCCATTATTAAAGAACATCTATGAGAAGACAGTTTTCAAGAACTTAATTTCCCCATCTCTAAAATCAGGAGTTGTGTAAAAACTGGCTGCTGGAGAATTAAAAGAGAACCTGAAGTAAAGATGAACTACAGGCTATCCACAGAAAGCACTGTAATCTAGGAAATAAGATTTGATACAGTTTATATCTAAACAACAGAAAAGTTGCCATAATATAATGGGTGACTGGCTAACTTTGCTTTCTACTTCTCTTCTATAAACGGAATTGTTACAATAAGATGCTGAGTGAATAACGATGAAAAATAAGATAAGGTGGCTGTTACATTCAGAAGTCAGCCATCTGAAAAGGAGATCAACACTGGAAGTTCAAAATACCCCTAAATCAAATATTTCCACTTCTAGTTCTCAGATCACATTGTCATTGACTTGGGGGAGATAGCAAACAGTAGGTACACCTTTGGTCAGAAGTCAACTAACCAGGGTTTTCTAATGACTTCACCTATGGTTGAGTACTTTTAAATCAGTTTTACTGCTTTAGAGTTTTTCTAAGAGGTTAGAATTTTACTTGTTTTGGGGCAACATGTAAATGTAGAGAGGAAAAGCATGGGACTGAAAGGTGACCTGGAATTCTTGCTCTGTCACTAATGAATTATATAATACAGAGATAATCCAGATTTCAATTTCTTCATATAACATTATAAAAACTCTTAGAAGTTTGATTCTAGGAGATTATCACTGAGAACCTTAAAAGTACTCCATTAGTTCAAGATGAGATCACCATATTCCTACAGTATAAAACAAGCAAAAGTAAAAAGTAGGGTTTCTTTTTTTTTTTTTTTTTTTAAATATTTTGTTTTGTTGTAGATGAACACAATATCTTTATTTATTTTACGTGGTGCTGAGGATCGAACCCAGTGCCTCACGTATGCGAGGCAAGCGCTCAACCGCTGAGCCATAGCCTCAGCCCCAAAAAGTAGGGTTTCTATAACAGAGGAAATTTTCTGGGGGGTGAGGTACTGGGGATTGAACTCAGGGGCACTCAACTACTGAGTCACATCCTCAACTCTACTTTTTTTTTTTTACATTAAAGACAGGGTCTTTAATACTTTGGACTTTGTTATTTTAAAGCACACAACAGACAAATTCTATGAAGATTATCCCTCATGCTACCACCTTCTCTCCTCACTTTCAAAAACCCATCTATATTAAACATTTATATATATAAAGACTTCCAAACATTAAGTCAAAGTTCATTTATTAAAGTGCTACAGTACTAGACAACAGGAGTTCAGTACAATAAAAAAATTATAAGATTTTGAAATTCATTAAGATTAAATCTGACCAACAAATGAAGTTTTATATTTCCTGAACCTATTGGATGCTAAGCAGTGAAATACCTTTCAGGTAATTCACTTGCTAGGATAGCCTGTCACACCTTAGCTAGAGACAAGAGCTGCCAGGTTGGCAGGGTAAAATGTTCAGCAGTTTAGTTTTCTGAGAACTGGAACAAATAGGTTTTCAGCCTGGGAATCACCCCTCTCTATCAGAAACACCAAGGACTGTCTGAGGGAGAGTCCTCCAGCAGTCTTCGAGCTGAGAGCTTTCTGTATCCAGCATCCAGCCAAAGAAGAACAAAATAAGGACAAAGCTAATTTGTGTATTTACTCCATCCCCTTAAAAAAAGAACACACACAAAAAAAGTCCTTTGTGGAACTTGGATTTTATAAAAAAGATTGTTCTGAAGTGAATCAAAGCCACGGTAGTGGTGCAGGTAATGGGGGAAAACCTGTATGGATGAACATCTTTCCTATGTAGCCCCTAAATCTGGAATCTGTGACAAGACTGAGGAAAGTATCTTGAAAAATACAGGTGTCCTTAAGAGAAAGTTAAAAAAAAACCCAATAATAACCAGATGTTTTTGGAACTTCCCAATTGTCAGGAGAAAAAAAAATTAAGTACATTTAAAGAATGTAGTAAACACACTTCTGAAACATAAGTATAACAAATAAAAATCTGCTTATCTTCATTCAAAGGAAACTGCACATTGCAATTATGAACATTTCCACTGCAGGAACGATAAGCAGATGTTGGATATTTTCCCAAAGTTTTACTAGTGTCATGAAGAGTTTATGAATTATGCCATGCATTTTTTCAGATCAAAAGTTCAAGCAAAAAAAAAAAAAAAGAAGAAGAAGAAGAAGAAGAAGAAAAAGAAAGCAAGCAAGCAACATTGTGATTATCTGCTGAGAAACATGAACTTTCAGGCTTTACTGCAATATTCCAAGTTTCCTTTAAACAAATACTATTCTAGGAATAGCCACTCTGAGAATATTGAGAGGGAAAAAGTATTAAAAAATCTGCACAATTCTTTGCAATAGAAACAGTTCAAATTCCTTCAGCATGAGGAAATCATGAAAGATTGCTTAAAAATGGATAAATGAAGGATTGGGGATGTAGCTCTGTGGTAGAGCAATTGCTTAGCATGTGCTAGGCCCTGGGTTCAATCCCCAGCACTTGAAAGAAAAAAAAAAAGAAAAGAAAAAAGATAAATGAATCTCACTGCTAAGTTCAAAAAGCTTACAAAAAATTCTGTTGATTTCTAATTTAAATGCCTGAAATAGTCCTGTTTCAGGCTCTTTGCTGAGATGGTGGTTGGTTGTGGTAAGGGATGTCATTAGAGGCTTGAGAACTGCAAGAAAGCTATGGCTTTTTTCTCCCGAAAATTTAATGTACTAAATATATATAGACCACTTGTACATTTTATTTTAATGTATTCATTAATTTCCTATTTCCTAAAACTAAGAACTAAAGGTACCTGGTAGTTGCTCAAAGAAACTATAGACAGCTGAGAATTAATAGCCTCCCACTACTGCTTCTCACTTTTTGGCAGATAAAAGCTTAGCTTTAACAAGAGGCAAACACTGAATGATTTATGCTTGGATTTAATTTTGACACCAGAGGATTTTAGGATTTTATAATCTACACTACCTGGGAAAGTAGATTAAATGCAAAATATAATGGTTAACACAATAACTGATGTTTACTAACGGTTAACAATCCTCACCTACTGCTATTATGTCCATAAATGCAGTAGCCTCATATTAGATTATTTGTTATACCTAAAAATTGATCTGTACATTTACACCAAATGTGTAGACTTCAGTTGTAACTCCAACAACATTTGTTTCCTCACCATTTTCTCTAAAATAGCACCCTCTCTCAGCTTACTTCCCATCGTTTTCTCCTGCTTTATTTTAGAGCTATATCACCAGGTGATCATTTTATAACAATTTATTTACACTTTGTAATGTAAGTTCTGAGAGCTGACTTGGTTTTCTCTGTTCATTGATGCATTCCTAGTGCCTAGGACATTGTAGATGATCAATAAAAGAATGATCATTTACCAAGTAGAGATATGATATTAATTAGAGGCAAAGAAAGCAGAGGACAAAAATGTGATATAAAGTTAGAAGATCTGGATTTCGGTGATTGCTCTTTCATTCATTAATTAAATAATCCTGAACAAATCGATTAATTTCTCTGAACTTCAATCTCATTCATTTAAAATTACACTGAAATCCTGCCTCAAACATATAACATATTCCCAAATCTGGCTGCAAGTTCTCCAACCCTTGCAGAAGGATGAAATAGAACAGGAAAAGTTTTACAGATAAAGAAGAGAGAAAAGAGAGGTTTAGAAAGACACAGGTGAGTTGGGCACAGTGGCATACAACTGTAATCCCAGCAACTTGGGAGGCTAAGATGAGAGCGTCACAAATTCAAGGGCATCCTCAGCAATTTAGCAAGGCCCTTACCAACTTAGTGAGACCCTGTCTGAAAATAAAAAATAAAATAGGCTGGAGATGTGGTTCAGTGGTAAAGCACCCAAGGTTAAATCCCCAGTACCAAAAAAAAAAAGATGAATAAGTAGCAGAGCTCTGATCACTTCTGCTTCTATTTAACTGCACACTTCAATGTCAGAGTCATTTTCATAGGCTTGTATCTGTATAGCCACACAGGTTCTAGTGCTTGGAAGGGTACCACACTTGGTTTAATGCTTGAAATTCTTAGTGATGTTTTAAAAAGGCCATGAATATCATGGTAGCTGTACTGCTGACTATCTTTTCACTAGACTAGAGGAAAAGGACAATGGCTTATGGTTTCAGGGACTGTGTGCAAGGACAACTGCTAACTTAAAGGACTGGCACTAAAAAGGTGACTTTTAATCAGGCTAAGGATCACATATTTGTAGTACCTTAATTCTGAAGTTAGCCAAATACTTAGTAAAGCTGACTTAATTAAAAAGTGTTAGCCCTAATAAATTCAAATTTTATTTCCCTTTCCTATTTTTTTTCTTCATCACATTCTAATCACAGACTGAAAGGGGATATTAGTAAATGAAATACCTGAATTGCATCTAATTGACTTTCCATTCTGAAACCCAACAAAAGATCCTTGAGATTGCCTTTGGTTTTTGATTTGATACATGCAATCTCATAGTAAGCAAAGCAATGTTCCTACAAAAACCATCTCTCTGAAATCTGAAATCACTAATATGACCTGATTTAATTAAATCACACCCTTTCTAGTTCTTTTCTTTTCTGTTCCTGCTGACTACAGAAACAGCCAGTGGCTTTCCTTTGGAGCTGAGAGGCTGAAGTTGATGAACTAAGTTTTTCCCAGGCTGCAATTCAGGTTTGGATTTCTGCAGGCCAGAGATGTTTTCCAAACCTTAAAGCCAGATTGACCCCACATTATCTACTTTGACCTTTGGACTCCTTATCTGTCACCTTTGCCTTCTGACAGCAGTTGGAAAGGCTGAAGGCAGAGGTTCACTCTCCAATGAACAAAGGCTTGCTAAGTAAAAGAGATGAGCTGTGGGCAGAGATAAAGTCTGAAGAGAAGGTGGTAAATTCATCCTCTGTTCCAGCAGCCTGTCCAGGACTGCTGCCACTACAAAAAGTGAAACTTCACTCTAAAGTACTCTCTCTGCCTGTGGTTTAAACACATACCTTCATTGAGAAAGCTGGTTGGTTTTAGAGAAAGGCAGGCAACCAAAAATATTGAAGCCAGTATACACCTATGGCCTCTTTTCTCCATCCTGCCTTACTATTTCTGTTGTTTTCTTTTTTCCCCTTTTCCTGTAAATGTGATACAGACCCCTATGTATACTGACTAGATCAGTTAGTGACATTCAAATTGAGAGTCTCTTAAAAATACACACTCTTTTCCTTTATTGTATATTTTATAACTCACATAGCATCAAAGATGGAAAGTTTTAGAATTTAAATGGCATATTGCCTAAAAAGTTAATCTCAATTTTTGTAAAATATGTTCATTTTAAATAGGATAAGGCAATTCTAACTTTATTGGTCTCTAGCATTAACGAACTAATATATTTGATCATATTTTATTTATGTATTTATTTTATTTTTTTGTGACACTGGGGATTGAATCCAGGGGTGCTTTACCACTGAGCCACACTCTCAGTCTTTTTTTGTTTCTTATTTTCAGACAGGGTCTCACAAAGTTGCTTAGGGCCTTGCTAAATTGCTGAGGCAGGCCTTGTAATCCTCCTGTCTCAGCCTCAGAAGTTGCTGAGATGATAGGCATGTACCACCCAGCCCAGCTTTGATCATCTTTTAAAATTTCAGTTATCATTAACCAGAGAGCACAATGGAAAATCTCAATGATGCTTAACATGTCCTAAAAATAAAATAAAGAAATGTTTAAGATCTGAGTTAATTTGCTATAGGACCCTAACTTAAGCAAGTTCATTTGCTTATCTTTTGGTTTTAGAATTCTCTAAGCCTAAAATGGTGATGATTTTAGAGTAAAATGAAAACGTGAGCAGCAAACCTTAATTCATAAACAGTATATATGCTCAAAACACCTTGGGATAATTAGCTTCTTCATCTTAACTACCAATGCACTATTATTTCATCTTTCCTTTAGTTCTACTCAAACAGATTACAAATCAAAGCATTTTCATCAGTGCTTAAATATCAAAGAGGGTCTCAAACAGCAATGACAAGTGAGGATTGACTGAAAATAAAATTGTATTTGCCTTGATTTTAATTTTTATAATTTTAGAAGTATTATACAAATTAATTACTAAAATTGTTGGTGGGAGTACAGTACACAACTGATAAGCAAACTAATAATCTGTATCAAAAGTCCTAAAAATATGTAATCCTTTGGCCTAGTAATCTCAGTATTGAGCTTTAGATTTCTTTCTTTCTTTCTTTTTTTTTTAGGGACACATGCAATGATTTAGGCACAAGTACATTTGCTGAGTCTTTGTTTATAACTGCAAAAAACTGGACACAATCAAAATGTTTAGTAGGACAGAATGTGAAATAGTTCAATGGAAAACAAATGACTGGTGAAAAGGATATGAAAGAAATGTATTTCAGGACAATGGCAGGATGTTTCCAATATGCTAAAGTGAAAAAAAAAATAAGGTTACAAAGCAACAGACACAGGACAATCACATTTTAAAAAGCATAAACAAACATAGAAAAAATTTCCATTAGTGTTAACAGTAAATATTTTGGGAGGTAAGAATAAGAGTAATGCTCTTCAAGAGAAGGAAAAACAACTCAATATTTTTTGGTGTTTCTGTATTAAACATGCTTATGAGCAAATATTTAAACATAACTTCCAGGTATGGCGGTGCCTGCCTGTAATCCGAGTGATTTGGGAAGCTGAGGCAGGAGGATTTCAAGTTCGAAGCCAGCCTCAGAAACTTAAGAGTGTCCCT